>VZRU01016588.1:124711-166478 GCA_013398155.1 Pedionomus torquatus | reverse complement strand
CTTCCTTCCTTCCTTCCTTCCTTCCTTCCTTCCTTCCTTCCTTCCTTCCTTCCTCAGAAAGTCCTGCATGTGCCTACGTCCACGGACACATCCAAGTTTTGGTCTGGTTTGTTCAGTTTTGAAAGAAGCAACCTGGAATAATTTGGCCAAATTATAGAAAGGAACGCCACGTCCTGTTTTCTTCTGATTTTTTTTCTTTTTTTTTTTTTTTTTTCTTTCTTTAAATGAAAGATAAATGGCAGATAATGACTCACTCATCTTGATCCACCTTATAAGCCCCACAATCAAATCTTATTGCAAAGGCATCCAAGGTATGTAGTGCTGAAGAAAAGTGCTTGTCAGGAGGGATAGAGAACAAAGGGTACCTGGAGGTTAGTAAATGTTTTTCATGGGTTCTGTAAGCTGTGGTTTCCTCTATTGGGGGTGTTAGACACTTTCAGCTTTCTAGCTCCTCTGTCAGACACCCAGCCAAACAAGGGAGTGATTAGCAGAGCTCCCTTGTTGAGGCTATTGTTGTAGGTATGGTTTTAATACACCCACAGTTCTTGGCACCGACGTTCATCTTCTGACTCCAGGAAATCTTGAACTGTTTATTGATTCAAAGGCAAGAAATAGAACATTGAGATGGAGCTAATTGGCCGGAGACATAATCTGCAAGTCACCCAAATAAATATTTCCATTAATTGAGACCCAGTTTTTGAGGGAAGAAAAAGTAGCCTGGTCTAACAGCGATAATTTCTTGCAAATCTACATTTTATTGGTTTGTTTTTCCACAGACAGACCCTCAAGTGCCGGTTTAGCTGAAGATACACCCGTGTCACAACACAAGACCCAGGTGCCCAGAGCTGCTGGCGACGATGCAGGCTGCCAGCTCTGCAGAGGGTGGTTATTCTGCCCATGACGCTTTGGTGTTTGCAGAGGAAATTGGCCCGCAGAGACCTCTGGCCCTGGGAACCAGCTTTTGTGTGCCTATGAAAGCTCTTTGGCGATAGATGGGATGGGGAAACCTCAGATACCTACACCGGGCATTCACTGTTCTGATGAGAGAGTGGCACAAGCCTAAATCCATCCCTACAGAACATCCTCTGCTCTGCTGGACCCTTTTTTGGCCTTTTCTATGTTTTGTTCTTCCATGCTCAGAGATACCCATGGGCTCCTGCTTTGCTTTCAGCATTTTGCAAGAGGCAGATACGGTTCCAAGCTGAATCTTTTTGGGAAAAAAAGGGCTTTAACAGCCTTGTTGCATGGTGGGGGCACACACACTGCAGAAGATGGTGTTGGTGGGGATTAAGCGTCCCTCTGTCGACATCCCCAGCACCTGACAGGAGGAGAGGCTTTGGCCCTCTCTTCCCCTTTCCCTTGTCAGGCCATCAGGAGGACGGCAGTGATCCAAAGTACTCGGAAGAGAAACAGGAATAAAGGCAGAGCAGAGAGCAGTATTTATAAGGTTTCGTTCTTTGGAGCGGCGAGGGCTGGGTTATACGCATGAAAGCTCTCGCCCTGGAGAGAAACACCGTGCTGGCTGAAGTATCGCCACAGCCCTTTTCCTAATTAAAAAGGATTCCTCTCTTCCCTGCCTCTCATTTTACAGCAAATTAGATATGAAACCAGATCTGCTTTCTCTGCTTCTCCGAGCTCTAACGACAGCTTAGCATTGAGAAACATTTTGTTTGGGCCTCGGAGAGGGGGCAGAAGCCAAGAACAGTCTTCACAGTTTGCAATAGAGGGAGAAATGTTGAAGAAACTCCCTCGCTGCTGCTGCTGCAGTGACGGGACCAACGCGTGTCCCAGTGTGAGAGCAGAGCCTCGGGCTGAGGAGGAAGGCAGAAGAGCCGGGGATCCAGAGGGGAACCGCTCCTTCTGTGTGATGCTGCAGACTACGGTGTGCAGGGAACAGCCATGGCTACCTTCAGGCCACCAGAACCTACCTACTTCTAGCCTGGACAATGACAGATTTACATCTGGCTGCTTGTCATGGAGTATCAAGCAGGCGGATAAACCTCTTCATACTTAATATCCTACTGGAAAGCAAAGGAAATGAACATCTTCACTATCTTGTTGCAAAGAAGCCGGTCTTCTCGGGGAACAAACCCACAGGCCCACCCTAACGTCACTAGAGCAACCTCGAATCCTCATCTGCTCTAGAGAAAAGGTTTGACTGACCCCAGAGTAAAAGGAGCCTGGGAATCTACAGAAAAAAAAACTGTCAAAATTAAAAAATGAGCCCTTCTCAAGGTATGCTACGAGCAGGATAAAAAAGCCCAACATTACTGCATCTTTTCAGGAGCCTTGGTAAAGTGCCAGCACTGGAAAAAAAAGCCTTGAATTCAATCGGTTCGTGGAATAGAAGGATGAAAAAGCTCCTTCCTCCCTGCCCATGCTGCTGCTGGATGTGATGCAGTGCAGAATCTTCTGCATCATGTCCCAGCATGAGGAGACCACGGCTGTGGGCTCTCCTGGCCATCAGCTCAAGCGACGCTTCCTATGAGGTGCAGCCCCTTTCGGATCTGCTCCATCAACCGCGCTCCCGAGTTCACTCGCTCCATTTCAGTGGAGAAATCCCTTAAGGTACATAAACCTATCTTCACCGTACAGAACAAAAACAACCCTGGAATGCAATGGCCTGTCTAATCCTGTTATTTTATTTTTTCCCGAGTACGGAAGTCCTCTATTGTTTATCAATGTTTGATAAGCTCACGCTGTAATTTGCCAATCACAAAGGACTGGCAGAAAGGGAAAGGATTTGACTGCCTCTGAAAAACCAAGGAGTGCCTCCGTTAATCTCTGCCATTCTTCCGGCATCCCTGAAAGGCAAACACGGGTGGCCGGCGATGACTGATGAGCGGCGGGCGATGGCAAGATGCCCCCGAGCCAATGTGCCGGCCAAAGGCACAGCTACACCTCCGAAAGTTGAGCAATCCCGCTCAGTTGTGTGTGATAAAATTCTAATCTATTGGCTGTAAAAACCTGGTCAAGGGAATGTTTTGGCGCAGCTGTTGAGTAAGAAGGTAAGATTGGAAGAGATGGGGAAGTTTCTTGTTTAGCTCCTGATCGCTTTTCCCCCACAAGGTTTCTTTAACTCCAAGTCCAGTCTGAAAAAAAGACATTTGTTTCATCTGTCAAAGTCCCCCAATTGCGATGCTGAACATCAAATCAGGGTCTGCGGGGATGACAGTGTGTGGACAGACACAGACACACGAGCTGGTCACCTTTTGCAGTGGGGAGCTCTGCAGGGTCAGGGTGTCCCCAGGAATCCAAATGTTCTGGTAGATACACCAACACACTGGCAATTTCCACACTCCACCCCCTCCACCGGCATCATTCTCTCTCGGGGAGATGTGCACCCGCTGCGCTCGGACCCCACAACCAACCCCATCTGGAGCTACTGACGCAGGAGAAAAGCTACGGCGCTTCTCGGGGAAAACGCAGCGCATCAAAGCGAGTGAGTCCACACCATCGCCGCTACCAGGAGGAAGGCTTGATGCTCCTGGTCCTTCCCCAAACCTGTCACCTTGCAAAGGGACCAAAGCCATTCTCCTTCGCTCCTTCTCGCCCCTGCCATCTGCTGATCCACCAAGTCACACTGCAGGCTCGGAAGGGGACGGCTGAATCACAGAAACACGCCAAAATCAAACAACGGCAGCAACGGGAACAATAACAAACATCTGTTTGTACGCTTTGGGGTAAGAGGTCCCCAAATGCCTTACCAGAAAGAAGTAAAAACCAAAATTACAATAAACAAAGGCAACGTGCTTTTAAAAAAAAAAATACCCCACTTGGAGCACTCCTACCACTTAATCCCATCTGTCAATAACACAGCTGCACTGCCGGGGCTGTTCAGCATCTTTCTTTATTTTTCTAGGCATCCTGGCTGCATGTAGCACATTAAATGACTCAGAGTTCCAACAGGCGATTTTGAAAGTCACTCTCTGTGGCTGCGACATGTTTGCTTTTCTCTTGACCTCACCACTCGTATCTTGCTGTTGTTGCAAAACTAATTCATGGGCTGGATGCAAAGCAATGGAAACTGCGCTCCCTCCAGATTCTTGCATTTCTGCAAGAGCCCTTCCTGCCTCCTGTTTGCACTCTCAGCGGCGTTTCCAAAACAAAATTTCCACTGCCTTTGAAAAACACAGAGCCACGCTGAGCAGGAATGCCAGCTCCGAGGCAGCGGCGCATCCAGGACAACCCAAGAGAGTGATGGGCTGATAGANAAAAAAGGGGGCTTCAGACTTCCAGTGTCTTTTGGATGCAGGGAGAGAGATGGAGCTCACCGGGCGACGGCACCTCTGGAAGCTCTGCCCCAAGCTGGCTGCCATCAACACCTGCTCTTTGGCTACACGTGAGTTAGACAGATGTGCAGCTTCCAACCCTTTGGTGACGAGCGTTAGGACCGAAGTTAAATGCCAGTCCAGGCTTTCCCCAGAGCATGTCCAACAGTAGGTCCTACCAGAAGTCGGAGGATCGGGTAAGTTCCTGCAACCTGCTTAGCAGTGGCCTCAGCGGAGATCCCTCGGTACAGACGGATGGGCATTGCTGATACACAAAAGGGGTGATTCTCCAAGTCCCAAAAGGAGCCAGGCTGAACCTACCAGAGTCACCTTCAGAGGAACGTTCAGTGATATCGATAACCTCATGCACTGAGGAGAGCAAACCAGCTACAAGAGTCATGAGATCTGAGTTAAAGAATGAGAATCCTCTAGTTCTTTTCAAACTGTGCCTCACTCATCTGTCTCTGGGATAATACTTTCTCTCCAGCCTTTCGGGGTTAACTTGAAAATACTTTGGAAACCTTCAATTTTATTTTCGGTGAATGCTTGGAGCCTTCTGTATGTAGCTGAGTCCAGCAGTTGGGCTGGGAGAAAACTGTTGGAATCACGGAGGACTCCTACAACTTGTGCTAAAGTCACGACGACTGCTGACGAGGCCAGGGAGAATTAAAACAGAACTGCAGGGAAAAAAACATGTCATATACTCACCCCAGTTTCCTCCACACAGGGCAACAGATTCTGTGGCCCAAAAAAAGGCAACCTCTGCTGAAGTGAAGAGTTTAGGACATGAGGACATGAAGAAGTCTCTGTCCTGGATGAGAATATTATCAATTTCTACTTTTGTTCATTCAACATTTACCCAAAACTACTGAATCCTGTGGGCTGTTTTCAGAGTCACGACGTGAATGGTCACCTGCAAATGGCAAAGTTTGCTTTCTGACAGTTGCTGCCCATCGAGGTGAGTGCAGAAACTGGCCCGTGATGGGATCAGCCGTGGGGATGCTGCTCCTGGATGGCCCCAGTTCAGGCCAGTTCTCTTGTCCCTGGGCCAGGGCTGTGAGGAGCATCACCTCTTCTATCCCAACACCAGCTCTGGGCGCAGACACGGCAGGCAAATGCCTGGGGCAGCAGAGTACTTGGAAGGACAATTATCCACAGCTCAGCTGCCCGTTTCACCCTTCCCATAGCCCTGGAAAGCCCAGAGAGCTGTTACCAACAAATGGGTTGAAGGAAGCCGCAGTAGGGAGACAGACTGTCACTGTCCCAGTCTCTCTCACTCTTTTGGCAGTAAGAAGGTGAGTTTTTGGAGCTCTTTCCCAGTTCATCGTCCTGATTTTTTCCCCCTTTCCTTTTCCTTTTCCTTTTGAAGGCTGGGACAACCTGGGCTTGTTTCTGGGACAGAAGAATGTCGATCCCCTTGAGCTGCTGAGAAGCCTTCACCTGGCTCCGGATTCCCCTCCTCGGTGCCTCTGTTTTCTTAATGATCTTTTATCATTCATTAGTTGTGTTCATTAGATGAGAATCTGGTGAGTCTTTAACTCAATTGGCAGAAAGACGTGGAGATTATTAAAGGGAGTATCACTACTGCCATCTCGGCAGGTATGAAGCAAGTCAGTTGAAACCGGCTGGGGGTTTGGAGTGGATCAGTAAATGGAAATTGCAGACACCTGGGCTGTGCAAATTGTGCAGGAACTTGTTTTACAGCTTCCGCTGATGCCAGATGAAAGTTACTTGGACGTGCTGGAGATTTGCAGGTGATGGTTTATAAGGGCAATAGAATTAGGGTGGCTGGAAGAAAACGCGATTACGCTTCAAACGTCCAGTTAGGTCTTTCTTTTCTGAACATTGTGGCATCTGGAACCTTATTCTGTAAATTCAGGAAGAAGGTGGTGACTAATTTTCATGTTTTTCTGCTTTGTTTTCCTGCTATTCTGTTTTCTTTGTTAAAACTCAAATATCTATTTCACAACCAGAGATCTGCTGCAATTACAGTGTCAGTCATCATTATCCATATTACCTGGATTTCGTAATTTGTGCCTGGCACCTGGACTGTATTTGAAAAATGTCATTTTATATTTGCTCAAATACTCACAGAAATGTATTCCATGATGGATACCAGTCATAAAGTGTCTGCAAACAAGTCTGGTCTAAAATACGTATTTGTTTTTACGAAAAAAAAAAAGTTAAAACAAAATCTTGCAACTTTCAAAACATCTCTCTACGTGTTATAGTCTGTAAAGAAGACTCTCGGGGGACCCAAGTCCTTCTGATCTAAGAAGGGACCCGATGCTCCTGTGCTGTAGAGAGGTTGAAATAAAAACCAGAGAGATTTAGTCACTTGACTCAAGCCGTGTGGAAAGTTTGTAATCGAATTTGGATCTACCCTGTCCAGTGGCGCTGCCCTTCCCGCACCAGTAACTGCCTCCCTGGGAGAAGAGCGGTTCCAAAAGTTCTCCTTTCTTTCCTTCCCATTGGAAAATCTTTTTTCTACCTGTATTCATCACCTTTCTGAGGGCAGCCACTAACCTGGGGAGAACAAGGTCTGCGTGGACCGTGCTGGTCCCATCCTGCCAGGCTGTGGCAGATGTTGGGTTGTGTGAGTGGGAAATACCCCAAAGTCTCAGGATTTTTATGCCTTTATAGCGGCTCTACTGTGTCCAGATGGATTTCAGTGCTGTTCTGCCTTTGCTTCAAAGGAACTGTATCTCCATCATGTTTTTATCACAGCCATGCACATTAAGGCCAGGCTGGATGGGGCTTGGAGCAACCTGGTGTGGTGGGAGGTGTCCCTGCCCAGGCCAGGGGGGTTGGAACTCCATGATCTTGAAGGTCCCTCCCAACTCTAACCCTTCTACGATTCTATGATGTCCCAATGGATAATTTCTCCTCCTCTGCCTTTGCACTTGGCGATGTTTCAGAGCTGGGGAGTGGGCCAGGGCAGCGCTGTGGGCAGAAGCTGTCGCACACGGGGTCGGGGGGGCAGAACATCTGCCACAAAAGAGGAGATCTCAGGATGTTTTGGGCAAAGCTTGTTTTCAAGGAGCCATTCCCTAAGGCTATTTCTCGCGCTGCTGAGCCTTTTTCTCCTCGCAGCAGGCATGTGGTATTCGATTTTGCAATTCCTTGGCCAACTGTGATTTGAGATTAAGCATCATTACAATAATTCACTATCTTCTGTTTAATCAGGAGACTCTTTATTTTCTTTTTTCCTCATTCCTTTACGTCTGCCTCGCTGCATGATAAGGGTGAAAATCCTTATCACAGGTGAGTTATAAATTTTATTGGTGGGTTCAGCCTTTCCACAGCTGTCCCAGACTATGGCAATGTGCTCAGGAGGGTCATTACCCTGTTTATGTGTCTGCCCTCCCTTTGTTGGGCAACACCACGGAAAAGTAGCTGGATAACGCAGCAATGGGCACCATCTAAACGCAAACAGAAAGAAGATGCGGAGTCAGCACGTTGGGAGCCCTCCGAGAGTTCTAGAACAGGTTCAGGTAGCACAGATCAGTGATAAATCCGTTATCTTCTCTTTGAAGGAGAGTGTTAGCAGCTGGTTTGACGCCAGCTCTGGTCGCAGGTCTCAGGTGTCCACCCCGCAGCCCTTCTGTGGCATTCTGATGCCCTTCACCTTCTGTGGCATTAACCACGATTCCCGGTGGATGCCGCCGTGTGGTGGTGCACAACTCCATCAGGATCACCCAAACCAATACAGGAACAGGAATCGGCTGTTAAATGACTCTTAGTCCCATCCTCCTCCAACGTGGCGTGAATTCCTCACCATGGAGCACCGAATTCTCACTCCTATGAAGGTTAACGCAGACCAGGAAGATTTGGCTGTTTCCCTCTTTCTTGCCCAAAGACCATCAGAGAGTCTTTCCAATCTCACTCCTCTTTCCAAAGACTATCAAAGAGTCTTTCCAAACACACTTTCCTGTCTCACTTCTTTTATCAGTGTGAGGCGAGTTATTACCTCCCCTGCTGACTTTGCAAGTTTTCCCTTTCATTTTTGGAAGTCGGTTATGAATGACCTGAGAATTTTCATTTTCAGTGGAGGTGTTTTAGGTAGAGGAAGACGATCCTTTGGAACTTACACACTGGAATTGAATTCGCGCCGACGCGTGGGGTTATCTGCCTGGTCCCGTCTTCTACAGCTTGACTTACGCTGTGGTCGTCACCCACTGGGTTCCTGAGCACAGCCCTTCTCCCGGCACCAAATACTCTCATTTTGGAGCATCTCCCGAGGCTGAAGGGAAACCCCTCGGGTGTTCCCTGCTTTGGAGACTCCACTTTGCTGCAGGCTCTGGTCGGGATGCGCCTGCGACCCAGAGCTTCCTCGGGCCCCCGTCTGAATTCAGAGGGGAGCCCGTGCTGGAGCACCCCATGCCCTCAGTCACGGAGTCCTGTGTATTAACGTGGAGTCGAAGAGAAAAGCAGAGATTCAACCCGTGTTTATTTTGAAATAATCTCTGGAAACATGACCTGATAGCGACGCAAGTGACTCCTTCCCTTTTGGCAGTTGCAGCTCTTCTTGAAATAAACAGGTAAGTTACAAGCCTCGGGGGGGATTTTAAAAACCACTTGTCCCTCAATCATTTTTCCACTTTCCAGCTACTACACAGCACAAAAAGACTTAAACGATATTTATGTTCCTGTAGACTTGGCAGCGCGGTTCTGTGCTCATAATGGGCTATGTTTTTTGGGACTCGGGGAAGGGGGGAGAAATTTCCACTCATTTTGTATAATTATGATATAGAAAATATTTGTAGATCATGTTTTTGGACCATAACTAATGTGCTGTTTGAGTCCTGCCTCGTACGTGAGCCTGACACGTTTGCCCTGACGGGGACCGCGGGGCGCAGAGGGGGATATTTACACCCCGGTGGCTTTTTCAGTGACATCATTGAGCAGACTCAAGAAGCTGCAGCTCCGGGGCTGTTCTTCATCACCCGCTTTATTTGGAATTCCCTCTGCCACAAACAAAACAAACCACCAAGGAAAGAAACACCCCTAAAATTCCTCCGCTCACCCACGTGCAGGTTTTGTGGTTTGGGGTTGTTGCTTTTTTTTTCCCCCCTCCGTTTTGTCCTGGTTTCTGTTTTCTGGTGCGTGGGGCGGCCAATGGTGAAAATCACATGGGAAAAAGCGTGCCTGGTACCTGGAGTGGCCACATTTCAGTAAATACAACATCTTGCTGAGTGTGCAGCCTGGGTGTATGATTTTGGTGCCTGCTGCTGCTGCATTTTCCTGTGCCTTGCACCGTATACGGGATCCTTAGTTGGTCTGTCGGTGCAACAGGGAGAAATAAAGTGTTACAGGGTTCAGGATCACAGGATTCATTATCTGGCATTTAGAAAGGGTTTCAACGGGAAAGGCCAAGTCCTGGGAATTACTAAATGGTTCTCCTCCCCTCTCAGGACATGCTTTTCACAGGCTGCTCCAGGCTGAGCATCATTCTGGGTGTCCTGGTCCCACCAGGCCATGGCCAGCCCGTACCACGGGGCAGGGAGCACAGATGCAGAGCTGATGGGCAGCTAAATCCAGGATAGACCAAAGGCTTCCCTTCAAAATGAAGCACCTTTTTATTCGTGCACATCCCTCAAGGCCTCTCAGCCCTCCACAAGCTATGTCAAATTATAGAATTGCTTTTCTTCTAACTCCCAAACGCAAAGAGAAAAGGAGCGGAGAGCCTGGAGGCAAAGCAGGCAGCTTTCAGTCTTCTCCGTTCAATTAGCAATGCCCACAAATCCTGTCCATCTGATTAAATCCATAAAAATAATATCTTCCCACCCCACCAGCTCCCCAGGCCCCCAAAAGCCCTAAATCAAAACAAACAGTTCCAGGCTTGACTTTTTTGTTGTTGTTGTTCATTGTAATCATCCTAAATCGGCGGCTCCAGCCTCTCTCACCGGCTTCTGTAAAAAATAGTTCTCCTTTACTGCTAAACCAAGGCTTCTTTATACAGCCTCCCAGTGCACAAATGCTGCTCTTATTTACACAGAGAAATTACAAACAGGCTCTTGATTCTTTGATCCCGTGTATTCAAACAGCCCCGGGCTTCTGCTGATTCTGGCTACAGGAATCAGGTGCGTGGTAGTGGCTCTTGCCCTTATTCTGGTGCTAAAAGCTCTGATTTTAACAGTCACAGCACCTATTCGGGCAGAAAACCTTGGGAAGGAGAAAAGCTCTCTGTCCCTCTGCTGCTCCAGCGCTCTAAGGACACTGAACATTGTTGACTTGTTTTGGCACCCAAAAACGGATCTGTTCCTCTTGGCCCTCGGTCGCAGAACTCTGCCTGGTTCTTGGCTGATCCCGGAGACTCAGGAGCTTTTTGGGATGTATCTCACCTGGAACTGGTTTATTTAACTTAGGCACTGGTATAACCCCTACACTGAGCACTGAATAACGGTATTCAATGGTTCACTGGCAGCTTGGAAACCCCGCAGTCGCAGGGGAAGGCGGTTTCGCTGCTCATTAAACGTGTGGCGCAGCTACGAGAGGTGGGATGGACAACGAGCTCTAGAGAAGGGATGCGAGTCCTTGGTTTCTGCTCCAGCCTTGGGATGACCGGACCGTCCCAAGCTGTTGGTAGAGCAGCAAAGAGAGCCCTGGGAAAGAGAACCACGAGAAAAAGTACCCTTCAGAAAGAGCTGAGCAGGTGCCTTCGCTTTCCTACAGAAATCTTGAAAATGTCACTTTGGTTTCCACTTGAAATAATGCTGGAAAACTTAAAAGAAAATAAAAGCCCCCCATTAAAATGGTGTGTGTGTGTAAAAGACAGGGGATGGCCACTCTTTGTGATTTTATCTCTACTTTTTCCTGTTGCAGAATGTATTTTCACCATCAAAGGCTGGAGGAGGAAGCCAGGATAAGAGGAATTATCTTCTTAACNCCCAACTTTATTCCAGGACAAAAAGACATGGTCCTTGATCTGAAAATGTAGAGGCATCTTTTTTGATTCCTAAACCTCAAGATGGATGCAAATACCTCCAAAAAAAATCAAATTTTCAATTGATGTATTAGAACCATTTTTTCCTGCTTAGCCTCCACCTCTACAAACCAGACACTTAATCAAGATCCAGAATTTGCCTAAAGCATGGAAAAAATTCTGATCAGAGGGAAATTTTCTACACGTTTGCCTGGACGTATTTCAATGGAAGCGTTGCAGAGCTCTCACCCCAGTGTGGTGGGGCTGTGGGGCCGGGATGCTCAACCCTGCTGGGGTCCCCTCTCACAGGGGCACCTCCGAGAGCATTGCTCAAGGTCCATCTGAGCGATGAATACCAGAATCAGAATAACATCGAGATGTCCTGATTCTCAGCCAGGCTAGAAAAGTTGAGATCATGTTAAGAAAAGGTGAGGGAGAACATTAAGGGATGAAAAAGCCACTAAAATCCATAAAATCCTTCTTTGCAAGTTGTTCCTGCCCTGGCTGTCCTGCTTTGCTGGGAATTTTGTCCACAGCAGAGCCCCCTGGCTCCGTGAGTTCTCCCAGAGCAGGAGGTCAGCCCAGCAAGCAGTGCTCTGGAAAAAAGGGGTTATTTTGTAAGGTTCGGGTATGACCTGGCTGCGTGAGCTCTTCTCACCCGGCTTTGACATCTCCAACCTCTGCTTGGGTAAGGGTTAGAATGAAGGACTCTGTTCTTTCAAATCCTTTCTGGACAGATTTCTGGGCTTGACTTTGTGCGCAGTCTCACAGGTTACCGGTTTTGCAAGTATTTCACGGGGCTTTTTTATTGTTGCTAATATTACTTAGCTACATGCGAGATACGGGGCCAAATCCTGTGTTAATGCTGGCCTTAGCCAGCAATAATCCCCGTCAATTTTATGTGAGTTTGCTACTAAGTCAGGCTGCAGAAGGAGTGAGTGGGAAAGTGTGGGATTTCTGCCCGAGCTTCAGTCACGGGAACCGAATGGAAAGACCTCCCTCGCCCAGGGGAGCTCCAGGTTCGGGCACCGAGCAGAGCCCAGGAGCTTCCTGAGTTTGTCGTTCTCTGTGCCTGTGTGCCGCCGTGCAAGAGATGAACAGATAAACCCCTGATTGCTCACGAAGCCTGTGACTAATTCAGAATGCCCAGACCAGGATAAATAATTCTCTGCCTTTTTCCCCGAGTCTCCTATCTGATAACCCTCATTCATCTCCCTTTACTCACACCCTGCCAAACCTCCTGGCTTTGGAGAGCGGGAGGACCCTGCACAGCTAGATCACACTTTATCTTGGTTCATGGATCGCTCCTTATTTATTTAAACCTCCACTGCCTCCAGCTTCAGTACCGATGCTGCTGCCCTCAGCATCGATGCCTCTGCCAATAACAACAAGCTCCAGTTAGTCTGCTACAGCTTCCTACGGAGAATTGTTTTCTCACTTTACTCCTGCTCCTCAACCCTTTAAAAATAGGCAAAGCCTAAAAATTATCCCCAACAGACTTTTGCATTCGTCCACTTTGAAACAAAGCCTTTACACATGTTTGTTCTATGGGGTCCCACTGATTTTTCCCCTTACAAACTCTTCTCCCATTGCTATTTCAAATCCAAGCCTTTCCCTTCGAGGGCTTTTATATTTGAATGTGAAAGGCTGGAAGGAGGGGGGGGGGGAAGAAAAAGAAAGAAAGAATTAAATCTATTTCTTTTATTTGATTACTGGTTCCTTATTTATGCATCTACACATACCGGGGCAGATGCTGTGTTTTAATCCTACAATAATTGCCTTTGGAAAAACAGTAGCTCATAATAATAATATTGTGAGTGGCCAGAATAAAAAGAGCTACTTGAATGATGGGGCAATTAATCATGTGTGCGTGGGCCAGCGTAGCAGTGCCAAGCAGCCACCGAGGGAAAAATCATCTCCCCTCCGTCTCCTCCTGTCTTCAGAGCCACCTAATTGGTAGTCAAAACAGACTATCTCACTTCTAATTTTATCTGCCCCTTACACACAGGCAGAGCTAAAGGTCCCATTAGGTCTGCGGTAGCGGGTGCTCTGCTGAACATGCAGTGTTTATACATAAACCCTATACGAATAGCTAATTCCTGGCACCGTCGCTTCCCTCGACAGCAGCCTGGCAGCAGAGCAGCAGCAGGAGACGGAGGCCGTGGTTTCAGGGATGCAAAGTGCTCGGGGGTGAGGCTGGTCCCCTGCGCCTGCTGGGATGGGGCTGGCCCCAGCCTCGGGGCAGGGACATCAGAACCATCTAAAAACCCCAAGGAACTTCATGTCTGTTTGGGTTTGGTGGTCTTTCTTTCTAACACCGGTTCTGTTTCCTGATCTGACTCATGGTAAAGCTGCCCCAAGAGGGGAGGAGGGATTGGAGAGCACGGGGTGTGGAGAGGTGGCGGGGATGCGCGGAGGTGATCTGGCCATGGAGCCCTTTCTGCAGGGAAAGCACAGCCCAAGAGGACTTTGCAGTAGTCCTGTGCTGTCCAGCCTCCCTCTCTTGCCCCAAAATAGAATGAAAATCAAACCCATGTTGTTTTGCCTGTAGGTCATTGCTTTGTAGCAAAGATTGCAAGAGAAAATCAGCGTCCTCCTGAGCAAGCCCCACTGGGAAGCGAGGAGAAGGCAAACACTCCTTCAGTGCAGTTGTCTGGGGGTCAGCCCCTGTGTCCACAGCTCCAGCTGAGCTCACTGGAGGTTGTCCATCCCCCTCAAGTACAAAGGTCCAAATGAATTTGGTGACTCCAGCTGCTCTGGAAGATGATGGGACTTGAGCTCCTAAGACACCTTGTGTACTTCAGAAACGTAATTACTTGTGCCTTTTGGGAAAATATCCTTGCTCCGAGTGCATCTATTCAGTCATGGGTTTGATTTCATGGTTGGGCTTAAGCTGATCTAGGTCTACTGCTGCTGAAAGGGAAGCTCCTACCCTGCCTCCTGCCTCCAGCCGCCAAGTCCCACGTCCTCTCACCAGCTCCATCACTCCCAGGACTATGGCCAGGTCTGGGAGCAGATCCAGCTGAGAGCCAATGCTCCTCCCCGGCCGGGCAGTGGGAAGTCCCAGACTTTAACAATACGATCTCCAGGACATCCTTCTTTTCATTTTGAAGAGCATTCTGGCCTGGTCTCTTCCCACCTCTTGAATTCCAGTATTATTTCTGTGCATCGTGTCTACGATCTTTATGCTCTTAGACAGAAGGGGAAGGCGTTTTCTCTCCTCCCTTCTGCTCCTCTCACACATCCTCCAAAATCTCAGGGTTGTGCTGGAGGCATCAGCAAGCCTCCCTGCTCTAAGAGGACCGTTGTGGTCTTTCACACTGGAACCAGCACATACCAGAGCTTGGACTCTCCCAAAACTCCAAAAAGGCAAGATCAGACACATTTTACTCACAGCCCTTCCTTTTCACAAGGCTCGTTTATTACCTTCTGTGGTGTGGACAATTTGCCTGATTACCTGGTAACCTCTTTGAAGGCAGGAGAATTCACACTGTAGCTCATTCCTTAACTCCTGATAAACTATGTCAGTGACCTGGATGAACACCGTTGTATCAACAACCCTTCCTGGAAGCTGACCTTCAGAGCAGCATTCCGGCATTTTTGAGAATTATACAATTAGCAGTGAATGTTCCATCAGGCCGAGTTCTTAGAAAGGGGACCTTGTACTGGAGAAAGCCCAATGCAAGAACTGGTGAGTGGAAAAGGCATTTCCCAGCAGGGACAATAGCTCTGTCATTGTAGGATCTTCAAATATTTTATAACTGGTGATGGGAACCTCCCCCTGTACATTCTGTTTACTCCTTTTTTTTGGGGGGGTGTGTGTGTTAGATTTGGCCCAGATGACAATTTAAAAAAAAAAGCCACACATGGTAGAGCCAGCTGCCTTCTGAGCAGATCCATCTGACAACGACAAGGGTACGGCAGAAGGATCTTTCCCCCCCCTCACCGTGAGTTACAGGAAGATGAAAAAGAAAAAAGACAAGCTCAGAGCCGTGAGCTCACTAGTTATTTCTTAAAGATACTTTAAAAAATAATTTCCAACCCTGGTTTCCCATTTCACACGCCCAGTTGTCACGTGGATGCAAGAATCCGTAAAGAGAGCCATCCCTTCAGAGAGTTCTCTTGACAACAGTGTCCTGGGACAGAACTTTCTCCTGGGTTCTAGCGAAGTACCGTAAGGCTGAACCGGAGCAATTCAGAGGAGAATCTGTCTCTGGTCTTTATACATCACATGTTGAAAAGTTTGCTCCAGTATGAAAGTCCCTTACAAAACACAGGCTGTGTATCCAAAGTGAGCCCACCAGAAAAGAAAAATAATAAAGAAAGTAGCTTTGAAAGACTGGGCAAAGGTCTGGAGGAGCCACAGTTTTCCTTCCCTGCAGTAAAGCGTGGCTAAAACAACACAAACTCCTATGGCTTACTAATTTTTCAACCCAATATTTTCATATAATTTGTGTGCTTTATAAGCCTTGGAAAACCCACAAGAGGCCACACATTTCTGATGTAATCGTCTTTGAATTCAACAAAGACCATTACCATGTCAATGAGGGGGATGGTTTCAAGGAGCAGAGGGTGGTTTGCAGAGCACCCAGAGGGGATTTGCTCTGCAGCTACTGAAATAATAAACTCCTCTTTCCCCCTCCCTTGTCCCCTTCCAAATTTTGGCTCCAGCTGGAGACATTTCAATAGTTTAGTTCTAATCACAGATAATTCTTTTTTTATTGTGTCATTTTGGATGCTGTTATTATACATAACAAACGTTGCTATGTTACTAGACTGTAAAGTCTAAGCTTTAGCTTAGGTCAGTTTGAGCACAAACTCTTTGCGTTTTGGCCCTTGAAGATGTTGTAGGGTCATTTAGGAGGTTGCCTTTGCTTCGAGTGGCTTCACAATGCTTCACAAAAACGGCAGAGTTTATCCCCGGTTTTATGCTGCCCATGAGCTGGAAGTTTTTTGCAAGCTTTCATTAAAAGAGGTTAATGACTTACGCTTCAAACTGTCAAACGCTCCTCCATGGGAATGTTTTTATGCATGAGACGTCCCACTGGCTTACACCGAGCTTTTTTTTCCATAATGCAAAATATTTTAGAAACTTTGCAAGTTTGGGACCTCAAGTGTGCCCCTCTAGGAAGCCGAAGGAAGAGGAAAGGCAGGAGGTAGGAATACCATCATCAGGCAAACTGCATCGCAAACTGCATCTCAAACTACCTCAACTGTTGAAAAGAAAAAAAAAAAAAAAGCAATAAAAGACAAAAAAGATTTGCTGCAAATCATCACCTTATGTACAGCCCCTTGCAAAATGAATACAATGATGAGCACGAGTCGATGAGTACTTCTAGTGTAAAAGCTGCATGTTGGAAATAACAGCTCGGGGTGAAAGAGTTGAAGGGCTGGATGTCTAGTTTACAAAAAAGAAGCCTAAAAACGAACATGAAGAGTACCTTGCCACTATGATATATTTCTTTATGAAGAAAACAATCTAAATGCTTGTTCTTGCCCCCAGAACACTGATCTCTCTCTCCTGTACCTCCTGGGGCCATTGAAGGGCCCATGGTGATGAGAGCCTGGATGTCTTTGTGAGTGGCCTCACCCCCTTCCCTCTGCAAGCGCTCCCTGAAGCTACGAACTCAGTGAAGCTTCAGATCCCAAGGAGTTTCCGAAGAGATGCCACGATGCCTTGGAGAGAGGGAATAAACTATCATCAGTCCTATCTCCATGGGCTGTGGGAGGAGCCTGGTCACCAACATAGTCTAGATGCTGAAGGCAGGATTCGGTTGCCAAAATGTAGATGTCGATGGCTCTTCGGGAGCCCTGTGGTAACCCAGATGTGTGTGGGGGGTGGCTGATGTGATTTAGGAGGTCCTATGATCCCTGTGATGTCACAGGAGATTCCAGACCTTTCCAAAGTGGCTGGAGAGCAAGAGAGAGACCTCAGCAATGAAATCCCACCTCATTTATAGACGGTTGAGCAGAAGTACTTGGGCCAGGACTAACAGTCACCGAGAGACAAAACTTTGGGGGGCTTTAAGGGAGGGAAGAGCATTTTCCTCCCATTTTAAGAAGAAGCCACTTGTAGGGTTGAAAACATTGTAGCTCGCCAGAGCATAATCATTAAGGGTTTATTACAATTGAGTTTTATAACACGCGTTCTAATAAGTCCTTAAAGAATGTGGCTGTATGCAGTAATCATTTCATAAATATTAATACAGCATTTAGAAACGGGGCCTTAATTTAAAGTGTTACCTTTTTATTAGCAAGTGCACAGTTTAATTACCGCAGTAAAAATATAGATTAGTTAAGCTTTGCTGCTGTTCTATTACCTGGGAACCAGCACCAGCCTAACTTTAATAAGCAGCTTCTGAGGAGGTGAAAGAAATTCCTCTGGCTAGAGAGACTGAGGGGGGAAGGTTTGCCGCTGGAAACTAACTGTATTCTTTAACAAGGCTAGACTGTGGAATGACTTCTTCTTGCTGTCTGCATTTTTGCATGCGTGTGTGTTAATTCACACACGTCTCCAGTTATTTCCATTAGGGATCCACAGGCTGGTTCCGAGCAAACAAACAGAAACAAAGCACCAGGAGATGCAACCGGCATTAAAGCTGAACTCCGGAGGGTGCGATTTGGTTTCGGTTTTAAGAGCAAATTCTGAAAATCTCTTTATTAATGTTTCCATAAAGCGGTTATTTTCATTTGCTTCTGCACTTTTGGGTGGGAAGTGCCTTTTTCTTCCTCTATCGCTTCGTGTTTGGCAGATAGAGTGGTGGGGAGGAGGCAGGACACCAAGTTTCCACCCCGAAGTGTGCAACCGATACGCCGGCTCGGAGGGAACAAGTCAACCTCTGTACATCAGCTTCCCAAAGCATTAGATAAAAATAACAATCCTGGAGGAATTTATCCTGGTCTTGTTGTTCGGAACATGGGCCTTGGGAAGAGACAACAGAGGCCTCAGCAGCTGCCACATTTCGAGCCAGTTCATTAGATGACCTGATTTAATTACTACCTCTTTGGAGCAGGGGAAGACCCTCCACCGCCTAAAATCCCAGGTAACCGCAAGCACCGACTTCCCTCTAAAACCAGATACTTCTCAGAGGCCCCAGATGTGCAGACACTTGCAAGACACTGCCTTTTCGCAAAGGAAGGATAATTCAAGCAGATGGGATGGGAAAGGGGGAAGGAGAGGCCGTATCCCGACTTTTGTAGGAGTGGATTCAAGAGCAGCAAGTTCAATAACTCGTCTGAGATCATTCAAGGGGTCTGTGGCCATGCCAAAAGCTGAACTCATGTCCGTTTGGTCCCTGTCTAGTGAGATAAGACAAGTCGTTCCGTGAAAAAGTCCAATGGGTGAAGACAGCTATGTCAAAGCGAGGCATTCGCAGTTTCTCCTGCGATTTGCAACCCCCTCAGTCTTGTGATTTATGATGATTTTTGTTTTGCAGACCCAATGTCTTCTGGCCAATGCAGATTTAAACATTTGGAGCCATACGCAAGTCACACCCTATCTCGGAAACATTTGTGATCCCAAAGCCTAAGCTGTCTCCTCGCCTGCATCTGAGTGTGTCTGAGCCTTTGGCAAGCGGAGAGCTGGGAAGACAACCACCACCTACAGCTGGAGACCTGAGGGAATTCTCAAACAGGGTTTCTGGAAACAAGGGCAAAACCCCCTTTGAATCATGTGAATGCTGCAAAAAACAGAGCAACACGCAAGCCAATAGAGGAGAGAAATTGGAACCGAAGGTAACTGGAAAAGTGGAAGGCAAGGAGGAGGTGTGAGAGATGGAGGAGGAAGGAAGAAGAACGATTGGAGCTCTCTCGTGCATCCTGCTCCTGTTGAAGGAACAGTTGGCTTCTCCTGTCCTCTGCAAAGCCTTTGGTAAGGGGACCAGCACCCACTTACTCCGGGGGTCTATGAGACTGCTTTGATTTCCTCCCGTAGCACGGGAGGTTTAGGACCAAATACCTGGTGGTCTGGAAGCCAGAGAGCTGGCTTGCTGGATGTGTCTGTTGGTCTCCAACCCTTTTGAAGGTTTCCTTATGCCCAAACGTTTACTTCAACGAGCTGCTAATGGCACACCCCCGAGTCCAGCGAGCTCTCTGCCAGAAAGGAGAGGGAAGAGCCTTGTGCTATGGTGGAACGTCACGGGTTGGTTTCTTCTAGTGAGAAATTATATAGGGAAAAGGAGGAGAAGTGGCATCAGCAAGAAACTGGTGCCAGATCCAGGACAAACACCAAGCGTCTGCAGACTCCCCTGCCTGGATGTGAGCGGGGAACCCCAGTCCTGTAGCTCTCCAGCTCTTCTGCACCTTACTCGGCCAAGCTGAGCAGCATTCCCAGCTGTGACACATGGATCATTATGGTATGTTGCCATGGCTGATTTCACAATTAAAAACAAATACAGCTTACGCTGCAGCCGATGTTATAAAAATAAATGGAGCTACTTTGCATAACAGCATAATTAGGGCCTAATTGCCAGCTGGTCTGTTAAACCTTAAATGAAAACAAACAGGGCTATAAATTAAATTATTAGGATGATATTATGGCTTGGGGAGATATTACAGCATGAGAGTGTATTTTGAGGATCACGTTGTAGACGGAGCAAACCCAATCCACGCAGCCCCTGCTCCAATTGTCTTTCCCATAACCCCGGGGATCATTCAGACAATTCGTCATCATCTTCTTTCCACTTGAGATCATCAGGAGAACATCACAAAAGACAGACATCAGTTTTCAGTGTGAAGAGGTGCTGCAGCTGAAATCACATGGAAAGACGCAGATACAGAAAAGGAGTAGAGAGTTTTGTATCTTATTTCCTGAGGGACTGGGGGTTGGGAGCGGCACTGGACCCAGAGTTTCTCTTTACCTTATGCTGAAACATGACCCACCATTAAAGCTGATTGATATTTTCAGCATTTGTATTTCTGCCCTGGTGTTTTCTGCTGGTGGTGTTTGCATTCGGGCAAACAGCTGGACTCGCAACGACAGTCCGAGTGTACCCATACACCCAGTACAACCACGGAACAGTCTGACAGTCCGAGTGTACCCATACACCCAGTGCTGGCCAAGCATGGAACAGTCTGACAGTCCGAGTGTACCCATACACCCAGTACAACCACGGAACGATGCTGAGCATCATCTCTAGCACCTTGTCTATAAGTTATTTCCCTACATGCGCAGACACAGGACACGCTGCAGTGCTATTAGGAGGAGAATTTAGCCTCTGCTATTAGTGTAAATTCAACTGTCTGTAAATATATCTTAAAGCTTGATACACACTGAGCTTTTCCATTTCTACCTGGCTCTTGCCCTCTTACTCTCCCTTCAGGATGAGTATTTCTCTTAGACGCAATAAAGCTAGTAAAGAAGAAAAGCCTGTCCTGTCAGGCAGCTGTTAAAAATGAACTTACTCCGGGCAATAACAAATTCGGGGCAAGAGCTGTTGAAAACAAAGCATAAAATATCTGTTGAAATGTACCAGTAGAGATAAAAGTTCACAGGGCGCAGGTGTGCCCACAGATGTCCCATCGCTCTCAGCTGTAGTTTTACTTGCAAATGTTGTAATAAGAGGGACGGGGGAAAAGTCGACCCAAGGGAAAGTCGGTGGGTTGGAAATGCTCAGCAGCATGAGCTCAGTCTTTAATAAATTGCCATCCTTCCCATGGCTCCACATCGGTTTTGACAAGATAACTTACCCTCGTTTCACTACATAATTCAACTAAGTAACATAAATGGGAACAAGCAGCAACCCAAGGGTTCCTCAGGACCCTCGGGGGGTTTGGTAAACCTGAGGTAATGGCAGTTGTTGTACTGGAGAGGATTTTCCAGCCCTGCAGTTGAGGATAGTGTTACAGCACGGCTGGCAGGGTATTGTTCTGCCGGGACACGCATCAGGAACCGGCGGGTGAAGCGCCTGTTGAACACATGTGTTGTATTAACGCTAATAATCAAACTTCCCTTGATGGCATTAGACACAAGGGCAGGCTCAGGAGCTGGCTTTGCCATTTCCTGAAGTCTCTTCAGCAATTAGGGTAACGATTGGATGGGGAAACACATCCCAGCCAAAGGGATTCAGAGGAAAAGGGGAAAGAAATCACAGATATTCATGGAATCACAGAATCCTCCCAGTTGGAAGAGACATTTAAGATCATTGTGTCCAACCATCAACCTAACTCTGATAAAAACCACCACTGACCCACGTCACTGAGCACCGTGTTAACCCATCTTTGAAATCCCTCCAGGGATGGGGCAGCCACAGCTTCTTGGGGCAACCTGGGCCAGGGTCTCACCACCCTCACAGCAAATAATTTCTTCCTAATATCCAACCTAAATCCCCCCTCTTCCAATTTAAAACCATTATGCCTTGTCCTATCAATAAATACAAATAAAATAAAATATGAAATCAATAATACAAAGAATAAATAAAAAAGATAGAGAATAAAAAGCTTCTCTAAACCCCGCGCCAGCCCTCCTCGGACACCCCCAAGCTCTTTTTTTTTCTCCAGAAATTTCCCCGTGTCTCAGTGATTCTGGCTCCGCGGCGGAGCAGGAATGCGCGGCCGCGATCGCCGCCGCTGTGGAAAGGAGAGCGGGCAGAGACCCACCGGCTTTGGGAGCGGATTGTTATTGCAGCGAGTGACGCCGGGCGCACAGAACCCACTTTGTCAGGCAGCCGCGGGGCTGGCAGCCTCTCCCCCCCCAGCCTCATCCCGTGCCAAGCCAAGGGGCAGCCCGCGGAGATAGGCCATTTGATTTACTTCACAGTTATTTCTTGCAGGATGAAGGAAAACTAGAGAAAGGAAATTAAAAGCAGACTTGGACGACTGAGTCAGCACAGACGCAGGCGTTTGCTGCCTGCTGGGTCACTGGTTGGCACTGGCAGAGCTCCACGGGGTGGAAGTTTATAGACTGCGTTATAAAGCCCTTGGCCTGGAGTGGTTATCACGAGAGAATGAATCCAGGCGGGATGGGAAGGAAGAACGCCGTGAGGATTGAGGAGCCCTTTGTGTCGCCTTTTAACTACTGCTTGTTATTTAGAACAAAGGAAAATATCCCAGGGCAGAACCCGCTGTAACTCAGCGTCACTCTCCTCACCTTCCCCTGCCTTCTGCAAGTGTTAAACATACGGATCCGCTCACCCAGACTCTTATTTTATGCCCCAGGATCTTGCCAGCCCCATGTTTCATAGAATCATAGAATCACAGAATGGTTATTTGGAAGGGACCTCAAAGATCATGGAGTTCCAACCCCCCTGCCCTGGGCAGGGACACCTCCCACCACACCAGGTTGCTCCAAGCCCCATCCAGCCTGGCCTTGAACCCCTCCAGGGATGGGGCAGCCACAGCTTCTCTGGGCAACCTCTTCCAGTGCCTCACCACCCTCACAGCAAAGAAGTTCTTCCTAATATCCAATCTAAATCTCCCCTCTTCCAGTTTAAAACCATTCCCCATTGTCCTGTCACTACTCTTCCTGACCAAGAGTCCCTCTCCTGCTCTCCCGTAGGCTCCCTTCAGATCCTGGAAGGCTGATGTCCCCTCTGCTGGGCCCTGGGGCAGCGGGGGACACAACATGGGCTCCCCAAAGCCCCCAGCCATGGAGCACGGTCCAGGGGAGGGGGTCTTTACCTTCCCAAAGAATGACAACTCTGTGGAGGGATGGGTTCCAGCGCGCAGAGCCAGCTCAGCATCTTCCAGAACAGCAAGTTTTCAGGACCAGGTTTTAAAGAACATTTTGTGTGAGCAGAGCAGCGGGAGGAGGGAGGTGGCGGTAGCTTATTTAATATATATCAAATGTAGGTCTGACAGAGCTACATCACGTCCTTTCCCCACAGTTCCCCCCCAAATTTCTTTTTCCTTTTCCCCTTTAAGCAACAGATCTTAAACCGAGTCTTGAACAACCGGTACTCGCCGTGTTTTCGCATTGCTTAGAGCCAGGAGCATCCGCCTGGAGATGATCCTGGGACTTCCAGGCAACACAGCTTTTTCCCGTGGATCAATGCTATTTGTACATGAGTCTTTTTGAGACCCGTTTTACTCCCTCCGGGAAGCGTTCCCGCATCCGTACAGGGCACTTTCTGAGCAGACATATTGCCATTCACCTTTGTTTTCTGTTCTCTTTGGCTGCCTCTGGTTGCTCTCCTCCAGAGCTGCGCGTCAGCGGTTCTGGCAGAAGTGGGTAACTAATGACTTTGGAAGGTCCTATTTCATGTAAAGTTTATCTCCTCCTGACTGACAGCAAAGTGGAGCCTTTCCAAAAGCTTCAGGTTAGTTTCCCTGGTTCCCGATGTCCTCTTATGTCAGACACAAGATTTATTCTCCTGCCAACCCCCAGAAGGTTTGAATCACAGAATACGTCTGTCATGCTCTGCCTCTCCATCGGCTTTGATGGGCACATGGGATATTAAATGGATACTTTCTTCCTTGGGAAAAAAAAAAAAAAAAAAAAAAAAAGGGACTTTATTTTAATATGTTTGCTCCTCACTTAAAGTGGCAGCAGTGAGAAGGGAGCAAGAGAAATAAAGGTGGAAAGGAGTCAAAGGAAGATGTGGAAAAGTTGGGCAAAACTAGAGGCAAAGAAAAGGAACAAGGAGTTAATGACTATGAATCAAAAGAAGGAAAAATAGTTGGAGTTCTTGAGACATCCCACGGAGGATTTACAGACATCAACCCCTGCTGATGAGAAGCCACTTAAAATTGTGACAGTCCCATGAAGGAAGGGAAAGCCCTCGTCTTGCTGAGCTGCAGAGGACTTCAGGGAATACAGAAGAACAGGGAGAGCGGAGGTGACCTCGCAGGGACCTTCGTGATGTAGGTGCCACTCGTGTGACGTGGCTGCTGATTTCAGCTGCCAGACCCGGGTCTGGCCTTTTCATACTGCTCAGGCAGGAGAAGGCACTCGAGAAGACCAGAGGAACCACGTCTGTGGATGGGGCTGCTCCCAGAGTGGGAGCGTAGCTGAAGAATATTAGAAATATAATTAAAAAAAAAATAAATTGAAGAATAGCAGCTGAAGAAGCGTAAGTCCTGTTGTCATTGAGCCACCGAGGAGCTACAAACCCAGGGAATAAACCAAAGCCACCGAGTGCTCTCTCCGCTGCCCACTCGGAAGGAATCTAGAGGAATCTGCTGTTCCTCAAGCAGCCCTGGTGGGGGGAACACAACACAACAAGATAACGGCAGGAGCCAAGGCCAACAGAACAAGCCTACACATTTCAACATTTATTCATATATATATTTTTTTAGAAAAAGAAAACACAGACTAAGCACATAAATGGACAAGACTTACTTAGCTAAGTCATTTTTTTCCCTCCCATGCAGCACTTTGGAAAATAAATAGTTTTAAAAAATTTAGTTTCTTTTTTTTTTTTTTTTAAGTCCAAGGCCCGTATGTACAGTAACAGCAAACCTTTAAGAGCTACATTTTTTCCTTTTTTTTCCTGCTGTAATTATGGTCTCATTAAGATTCCAATAAAAAATAGTCAAGAAAACCGGTTTTTTCTTCTTCTTTTTTTTTTTTCTTTTTTTTTTTTTTTTTAGAGAAAACAGAAGTGCCCACAGTGTCTCTCTACATGTTACACTTTTAAAATATTTGCATTTGAAATTCCTCACTGCAAATAATTCCAAGCCAAATGTAAATATAACACTTAGATTACTCCCAGAAGAACATTCTTTTGACCATTAATCCCTCCAATTCGGAATCAAATTTTTCCCTCTCTCTCTCCTCATTTTTTTTTTCCCCCCAGAACTGTAATTTCACTGTATTGACTGGATCTTGCCATTTGACGAGCGATGTGTGCTAGAAAAAAAATAAATAACTATACATCTATCTTTGAACCCACCGGAGCTCACTCGGTCTCCTCTGCTTGCCCTGTCAGGCTCCCTGTCGGCTCTTGCTGCTCTTACGCAGCCCATGGGGGAAAAGCTGTGTTTGTTATGCCAGAAGGACCGGGATGAGGTTCTTGGCAGGATGATGAGTGGATTATGAGCTTCCAGGCCTGAGAGACAAGGTGCGTTAAGGCGCTGAGCTCTAGCAGGGAAGCAGAGCACAAGGCTCGGCTCTAAGCAGGTAGGAACATCATAGAATCCTAGAATGGTTAGAGTTGGAAAGGACCTTGAAGATCATCGTGTTCCAACCCCCCTGCCCTGGGCAGGGACACCTCGTACCACACCAGGTTGCTCCAAGCCCCATCCAGCCTGGCCTTAAATACTTCCAGGGATGGGGCAGCCACAACCTCCCTGGGCAGCCTGTTCCAGTGCCTCACCACCCTCACAGCAAAGAATTTTTTTCCTAATATCCAATCTAAATCTCCCCTCTTCTAGTTCAAAACCATTCCCCCTTGTCCTATCACTACACTTCCTGACAAAGAGTCCCTCTCCTGCTCTCCTGTAGGCTCCCTTCATCATCCCTCTCGCTTTTCGCCTACATTTTCCTCGAATGGGGACATAAGAGGCAGGAGGAACCATCCAAACCCTCTGGGCAAACCTCCTGCAGGAGATGGGCCAAAGGATTTCGCCCAAGAATTTCTGTTCGAGCACATCTTTTAAAAAGCAGACTCAGTCCTGCAGTACGGACACCAAGTGTTGGGGCATCCTCCATCTCTCCAGTTCATTTGTGCCGAAATTATTCCTCTTCACCTTCCCAAACGGATGTGTCAGGACAGACGGCTCCCAGCGCATCTCCTGGAGGTGATGGCAAGCAGGCGCCCAGCCCAGGTGGGACAAATCCACGCCTGTTGTGTTTCTCTGAGCAAGAATCAGTAGGAAAAGCTTTGTCTCCCCCTTCTGTGCCCAGCTCCCGGCTTTGCCCCCACCTGACCAGCCCCCAAACAGGCCAGGAGGGAGCGGGGGGGAGTTTTTTGTGGGTTTTGTTTTTTTTGGGGGGTTTTTTTGGTGTGTGTATGGTTGGACTTGATCTCAGAGGTCCCTTCCAGCCATGAAGGTTCTGTGGTTCTATCACATCACTCTGCTTTCTAGAGATGTGAGAGAAGTTTCCTCTCACATTTGAGATGAGAACTGACATAAAATTAGCTATCCAGATCTTTTGATTTGGGTAATTTTTCCCCTTTCCTTTCTTCCCCCAATTGCTTTTCATCTTGTATGACCATTCCTTGAGCTACCACATGCAACAAATTGGTTTTCAGAGCCACCATATCCAGAAGATTCATGAAACGATCACTCATAAAATCATACTACAGCCTGTAACTGAGGCAGGAGGTACCAGGGAACCCGCAACTTTACTGTGGGGCCCAAAGGCTGCCAATATAATCATTTACCTCCATTTTTTGGACAGTTTTCCCTCCTTTGCCCCAAGACCATACAAACTGCAGCTCCTGCCTCAGTGTGACCACGGTAGAGGTGCACGTGCGTGTGTGTCCACATCACTCAGTATAAAATCTTGCCTTTTGGACCCTTTGGCCACTTTGAACCCAATCCTTCAGAGTACTGCTGGCTCCTATGGATCTTAGGAAAACAATAATTGAGGGAAAACACTGATTTTGGCTTGGCTAATAGAGGCTCACAAAGGAGACAGAGCAGAGGGTATAAGGATGACCGTGTTGGATCCCACCATGGGCTTCTCTGAGCCACAGCCCATCACGGATGGAAGAAGCAACATGAGCAGCTTCAAAGCAACTATTTTCCCCCTGTACATCCTTCTGGCACAGCAGATGGGGAACGAGGTTTTTGTTTGTTCTGCTCTTCGCAGAAGAGTGGTTTGACCTGCGATGTGGAGCCATCTCAGCTGTGCTGGGACAGGGCTGGGCAGAAACTGGGGCTCACTCTCTCACCCCAACGATGGTGATGCTCGGGGGGGTTTGGGAGTTCAGTTGCTGAATGGGAATCCGGGTTCTGTGACCGGTGGAGAGAACTGAAAGACCCGATCCAGTGACTTCTACGCAACGTGTTTATTGGTATTTGCGTAGTGTTTTGGTCACAGCCCTGTCCAGCGGGGGGATCTGAATATTTGCACAGAGCACTTACCCAAACAGCAGCTGGCTCCCGTAGCCGGCAGCCTCAGAGCCCTGCAGACAATGCAGGTCTATGCTGCGCTGCCCCACGCTCCCAGGCTTTCCTCTTCCAGCCCCCCATTCCCCTCCCACTCCTCAGGAAGATGGTTTATGAACTGTGTACAAATGTTTTCATTCAATGGGAGGAATGTTGTTTTCCTAAAATCACGAATTAGGACTGGGGGCTCGTTTCAGGAATTAAGGTGTTAAGCCTCAGGAATCCAGCTGCAAAGACACACAGCATCCAAGGTACAGAAATGCCAACCGGCAGGAATCTGGGTGCGGAGACTCTGCAATGTTAATTGGCTTTTTCTCTTCTTTTTTTTTTTTTTTTAAGATAGGTTTGTCCTGGTTAGTGGAAGGTATTTCGTGCGCTCTCCTTGAAACAGCACTTGGAAAAAGGCCCTGGGGGACTTCTTTCCAGACCTTGTATTCATTGGAAGCAATCGGGTTGTATCATCCTACTTTATCCCTGTTTTTTTCCCTTGTGGGAATGGAGTGCGGTGGGGTTGGCACAGAGCTGCCTCCCACCTCTGTGCCTGGGCTGGAATGCAGGGAGCACAGACAGATCATCCCAGGAATGCAGTGGGTGTTTCCTTGGGTCTTGTTTCTATGTTTTAATTGCTTTAAAAATAATAGCGAGCATGATTAAAAAATAAAAAATAATAAAAAAAAAGATAAAAAGTTGTGAAGTGAAGGGGAAATTAATTTGTAAGACAATGGAGCGGATTGCATTGCCTTGAGCCAGGCAAAGGGAGTCCCGAAGGAGCTTTCTCCACCTCCCCTGCTTTGCATCTGCCCTGATGTCTATCTCCCAACCCAACCTGCCCATCTCTGCTGGCAAAGCCCAGGCCCAGCCGGCACCTCCCGCCCTCGCTCTCCTCATGGATCGCTCGATGACAGCCTGATGCATCTCCAACCTGGACCTGTTGTTTCAGAACCTGGTGGGGCTGCAGTCAGCCCTGAACAACTTCCTCCAGCAGCAGCTGTCAGGCAGGATTCTACGATTTTAATCTATCTACCATGCATTTTGCACTAAATACATAAAAATAGGATAAACATCTTTAAGAACATTCTTCTTGTTTGTTTGCTTGCTTTTCTTTCGTGTTCCCACTGTACCACAAGCCACTCAATAAAACAAATTCCAGCACAGCAATAATCAGCTAAGTGCAGGAGCACAACATTTAAATACGTTTTCAAATGTTGAAAATGCATTTAGAAATGCACCATTAAACCAGAGAGGGTTTCACAGAAATACTGCTCAGTCAGGATTTTAGGCTGTTTGATTTTTTTTCTCTGTGAAAAGGAAACATATGAGCCTCTGGCCTTGAGATGAGGGGAGATGGGATCTTGGGAGACTCCCTGAACTGGAGAGAAATCAAAGCCATTTGATTGTCCTCTTCTGATTCCTGCATCACATTTCAGATACAATTGCAACACTTGCCATGTAAAGTCTCTCGGAAAAGATAAACTTCACAGTTTCCCCACCACTACAAAATGTATTTACTTATTGTCAGCAGCAAAGATTATCCTGTACACGGAGTCCAAAATGTTCTCTCTGGCTTTAACCTCCCACCCCCAGCTGGGGCTTTCCCTTTGCCCCACCATCCCCGCGCCATCCCCATTGCCCTTTCTGCTCAACCGAGCCTTTGCTTTGCCTGTTCTCTTCTGGATCCCCAGCAGCTGCACTGAGATGGAATCTGAGTCACATTTGCCCCGTGAATTCCATCAAGAGATCTGCAAAGGGTAAGACTCTTGATAAGAGTGAAACAAAATGAGGAAAAGTAGTATTTAAGGCAACCATCAAGAAAAAAATAATTGTGAGCACTAGGATTTCTGTAGTGTAAAGAGGAATTTGAAAGCTGAGACAGTAGAAATCACCCAGAATTTACTGCAGCGCCAGCTGTGGGATGACCTCATCTAACATCACGCTACGAGGACCACATCCAGTCTGAGACTGAGCGCAGCACATGGACTAAGCTTGAAGCACACCCTGGATCCCAGCAAAGCTGAGAGATCTCAGGGAAACGCTTGAAATAAAGCAGGTGTGTGAACACTTCGGTGGAGGGAGGTCATGGGATTGGTCCCTGGAGGCTTCATCCAAGCCCACTGCTGCCTGGGGGAGCTTGGCTCTAGACATCAAATGATGGAACGAGGATAAGCAACTAGATAAATGTAACTCGCTGTGGTCAGTTCAGTGTGTGGAAATCTTCTGCATTTATGTCCTGTAGCCTTAGAGTTTGCTGCCAAAACTTTCCTTTCCAAGATAACTTTGAAGGAGGGGGTGGTGGGGTATGGCAGGAGCGCAGCAGGGACTGCCCTGGACCTCCCTGCCTGGGCAGAGGGGATGTTCCACAGGAGTGGGGAATACGGGGCTGGCTTTTGATGGGGATGGAGAGCTGGAAACCTCAACTGTCAGTCAGACCTTCCAGAGTCTTCAAACACCTCTCTCCCAGCACAACCCTTTCCCCCTGCACCTTCAGCAGTAAGGACAAGGCCACAAAACTATATGGCGCAGGATTCCCCTGGGGAAAAGGTGGGAGGGACCTTACTCGTTTCATCATCACCCCAAGCAAAGGCTGGTGGACAGAGGGAGGCTCCTCGCTGGGGGAGCAGAGACTGTAAATCCAGTCCGTTTCCAGAGTTTACTCAACAGTGCAAACAAAAATAAACGGGTGTCAGCTCGCCTGCTTAAAGAGGCCATGAAAGGTGACACTGTGTCACTAATCCCTTGTTGCCATTCATTAAATACATCCTCTAGGCTGTTAATCTTCACACCTTCCTTTGGGGGCCACCAGGCAACAAGCTGGGAGGTCTTGACCATGGCAGAGGATGGCAGGAGATGCCTAAGGTCAGCCTGAATAAGCAAAAACAAGAGGACTGTAATTGTAATAAGATCATGTGTGAAGAATGCATGCTAAATATGATCAAATTAGCTGTGTTATGAGAAGCAACCCGCGGCCCGGCACAGGCGATGGAGGATATCCCAGAATGGCCAGAGAAACTCGATAAGCCCAGATGGCCACTGCTTCCAGATGTGGTACTTTCATCAAAGCATGAGAGCACACATCATCCTTGGCCACGCTGGGGACAACAGCAGAGGTGGGGAATCTTTTGAGGCTCACGAGAGACGCACATTCACAGTGAAGGCAGAGCTCTCTGGCCTTCCCGCAACATCAAATATCCAAAGAAAAGAAATAAATGGTCTGGTGGGAGGTGTCCCTGCCCATGGCAGGAGGGCTGGAACTAGAAGATTTTTAAGGACCTTTCCAACCCAAACCATTCTATCGTTCTATGAAATGTGGGCCAGTTTCCCATGGAAAACAGAGCAGCTGGAGGAAGGACTGATATTTTGGGCTGTATCTGGGACAGTCCTGCATCTCCAGGCCAGCCAGGATGCCACCAGATGACAGGTCAAGAGTGGGCACAGGGACCTTGTATGTCCTTCACGGGCAGGACGAAGGCCCTCTTGAGGTCCTGAGGTTACATCTGGACGAGAATTAGTCTCATGTGTCTCATCTTTTCCAGAGCCAATCTGTTGGCAGATCTTTCTTATTTGTATCCCATCAGAAACGCAGTAGAACGATGACATCCCCTGGCAATAAACCAAGCACAGGTGGGATGAATCGGGCAGAGTCCTGGCTTTTGGGAGCTAGAGAGGACCAGAAAAGGTGACAGTGGGCTTTGTACAGAGACACTGCATAAAACGGGTGTCCTCTCAGCAGGTTGGGACCTCTAGGGGCTGTGCCCTTGGGTGGGTGCTCGCCGTCCCGGGTGGCTGCACGTGCTGGTTTATTGGGGCTGTTCATCCAAACAAACAGGTTGTAGGTATTCGCCGCAGAGGTGTGTTGTTCTGGGCTGAGCTGATTTGGTTTATGTAAAAGCAACAAACAGAGGGCAGGACCTGGGGGGCGGCTGCTGCCCTGCACGGGAGGTGGAACGTAACGTAGCTCGGGCAGCACAAAACGACCTTCATTGGGCTTATCAACCCCGCTCTCCCTCCTGACCCGCTCTAAATATAGGTCTCTTGGTCTTTCCTGGGCTCCTGCACGGAAAGGAGGGGAATATTCGGGACTACAAAGTTTCTTCCTTTAGTAGATAAATTTAGGAATGTGTCTGCAAGGAGGTTCAAAGGGCGAGAGCGAATCTGCAGGGCGTGACGTTCACTCCGAATTCTTTTCCGTGCTGCATCACCGCCGTTTTCTACAGGTGTCATTATTATTATTGTTTCATGATAAACAATCCAAACAAGCGGACCTTTTGTTATAAAAATACCTCATTGGCACGTATCTCCACGTATTCCTCCCTGGCTTTCCGTGCTACTGTCGAAACCCAACAGCTTTTTAGTGGGCAATAACCCTGCCCTTGTCTGGCCACGAGAGCCCTGGCTTTGTCCCCGAAGACACGGGGAACGAGAGGGACACCTGGTCAAAAAATAAAGAAGAAATATTCCAGCTGTCTCGTCAGCCAGCCCTGAGTCTGGGCAGATTTTCCCATTTTCCTCGGGGACACTGAAGTGTCAGGGGGACTCCGTCGGGCGAGAGACAGACGAACAAACTCCTGACTCCCTGCCCCTTCGTGTCCCACCGAATCACCCTCCTCCAAAAGAGCTGCCACAGGATCCTTCAACTCAAAGGAAACCTCTCATTTGGCTCAAAATGATGACAGCCAAAAGAAGATTGGCACAGAGGAAAAATACACCTTTTTTTTTTTTTTTTTGTCACATTAAATTGACAGGAAATAAATGATTCAGAAGAATTAGCTTACAGAGCTCAGGCTGCACAAGGGGGAGATGGGCAGAGGCCCCGGCAGCTGGTGGTGGCTCAGCGTGACCCTGTGCTGAAAGACGGGGAGCTTTCCCTGCACTCTCCAGCATCGTTTCAACACAGCAATGAAAGAGCATCTCCCCCTCCTCTTCCTCGGGGCAGGAGAGGGCGGTGGGACGCAGACCCCATCCTTTAGATGCAGGAGCTTTGCCAGAGGGCAACGGGGCTGCCGGGTTTTGCACACCAGAGCCTGCTCGTCCCTGTGCTCTGCCACCCAAATGTGTTTCTGCTCATTTTAACAACCCAACACACAAAGCCCCGTCCTCACAAACCAAGGACCCTGTTGCCTGCAGCCCTATTTACTATTTATCTTGGCTACGAACATGTGGTTCCACTTTCTGAGGCTGTTGGTCTCCAGGGTTAATGACATATGACCATATGGCCCAGAGCAAAGAGTGATGGGACCAACGTGCGGGACAATTAATCTGGGAGGGGGAGGGAGAAAAATAAAACAAGAATACTGAAATGTTCCCCTTTGCACATAAAACGTCAGATCCACGGGCTGACATCTAGACAGATGTTGCTAACATCTGGGAAGATGTTAAGTGTAGGCTTTCATTTTCCTTTTTACATTTAAATGTTCCAAATGTAAATATTATACATAAAAACATTTATAAATGATACTGTCTTTTTTACCCTGCTGAGGCCACGGTTGTCTCCACACCACTTACATCTCGGCTTTTAAAGGTTTTCCAGTGACATACTCTCAATGTGTCCAGTGACAAATGATGTAACGTGTTATTAGACCATTGGTGCCGTTTCAGTGGAGCCCTGGGTTTCATTAAAGTTAGCACGCAACATTTCTTTCTAACTAGCTCTGCCGAACAACAACACCTCCGCACACAGAGCCACGTGAAGGCGCTTTTGGGTATTAACAAACTGACAAAAGCAAACAGCCAGAAGGGTCTTTCATGCCATCCTTTTCTCGTAGCCCTCCTCGAGGCCTTTAGCCCTTCTGTCGGCAGGGGAATGGGCACCCCCAGGAGACATTCCCCGGACCAGCACCAGCCGAGGGGCAGAGGCCCAGCTGGAAGCTCCCAGGGCTTTGGGGGAATCTCTCTGCAGGTCAGACCCACAGCCCCGGTCTCGCCCATCACTCTGTGCTTCCAGGAACCCGGCTCGTTAAACACGTTGGTGGATTTATACGAGCCATGAGCAAAAGGGGCTCAAACACCAGTTCTGTGTGAGCTGGCGTGCCCCGTAAAGCCACGCTCCCACCCTGCAAACGCTTTGTTTCCACTTGTTTTTAAGTCTACAGGGCTGCCCCTGGCAGAAACAATTGTTTTACCGGTGTCACTTAAAGGAAGGATTTTCTTCCCCAGTATATGGCCGTATTTTTATACTTGTGACACCAAGGGCAGATACAGTTTTGTTGAAAGAAGAGTGCTTTTTTGAGGATTGCTTATTTTGTTTGGGGCACTAATATAAACTGTGCTGGCAAATCCTTTCTCCTGTAGGCAAAGGTTAAGTAGTCCATTGATTTAATTGGCTTAAAGTTAAGTAGGTGTCTACAAGATTAGAGCCTGAGAGCAGACCTTCATTTCAAGCTGGCTTCCTTCTTCCTCTGACATCACAAAAATGCCACAGGACTTTTTTTTTTTTTTTATTCCCCAGCTTTGAAACTTCAACATTATCTTTTGCCGGCATCTCAAATGTTGGCAGAAAGATGCAAAGCAGAGGTTCAATATTTTCAGCTCACTGCGGCTTCACCACTCAGACAGCATCACCCACTCCTCGCAAACAGCAGAAGTCCCATTTCTCCTGCCCCAACCCATGTCTGAGTGAACACCAGGAGAAGCTCAGCTCCCTGGGCTGGTCTTTTAAAGGCCCATTTTCTAACTCACTTTTCAAATACATTGGTTTTGTGCTGTTTGTGCAGATCGTATAGTACCAAAGTATCTCTTCCCAGAGAGAACTTGGGAATTATGAGACATAAGATGAGCAAGGAGCGTCACAGGCTCCTTTGAGATTCTTCTTCCTGGAGGAATATCCACCATCCCATGATTTTCACGTGGAAAACACCAAAGGTTTGAGCAACCCTTATTGGGAGCAGATTCCCAGCCCAGGGAGCTCCTTGGCATCTCATCACCCATCTCCCTGCATCAACTACAGCAGGAGCGTGACCACCACCGGGACTGAGAAAAGAGAATACTTTAATGCCAGAAAACACAAAAGAATCTGAGTCCAAAAGATGAGAAAAAAAAGAATTCTGTGTCATCTGTACCGACTCGAGTGTGTGTCTTGCCCCTGCCAGAATCAAAACCCTACTGCTCACAGCACAGAGACAGTCACAACGATGGAAACCACGCCAATTAATTACATTCCTGTTTCCCACTGAGAAGAGGGCACTTTAACTCAGCTACTGGTGCTGGAAACTCTTCGGAATGGGGACAGAGCTTCCTCTCTGCTTTCACAGCACCCAGAAGAATGAGATTCCGGTTTTGGCTCTCTCTTAAGTGCTTTCAGTAAATATACTGAAAGCAAAGATAAAATGGAAAGGTCAGGAATAAAACACAGATTTTGGGACGATAGAGACCTAGATGTTAAAAAAACGCACATTTGGGTTTAGCCGCAAAGTGAATTGAGCTCCTGACTCCCAGGAGCTGACCTTCACGGAAAGCTTCGCAAACGCCACCAAGAATAGCTCTTTCCCTCCAGGTGCCTGAGGATCTCCAGCAAATTTGCCCCCTTAATTCCTGTTGCTATCATGGAAATGGTATAAAATGTGGAAGAAAGCTTGGCATCAAGGGGTAATTGCCGTGTACACACTGGAGAGGTTTTAGCAGCTCCTGATCCAGGATCCAAGTTATTCTAAAAACCGGAGTTATTCGGAGAACCCTGCTGAGCTATTGCTGAAAACCTCGAGGATTCTAAAAGCTGTTCTTCCCCAAGCTTGGCTCAAGGCTCCTGCCATCCCCGGCTGGTTCCATGCCCTCGGCTCCAGCGCTGTGAGTTGATGTAAAGTGCAGAATGCGCTGCGGGTACATTCCTGTTCGACACAAATGGGCTTGGAACTGCCAGTGCTTTATGAGTGTAAAGTCACGTAGGTTGGGGTTTTAATGCCAAAAAGAATTAGAGCTTTAATTTAAAACTGCAGATCCCTTAATGCAGAAATTACCCATTAAACAAGATAACACAACACAAAGCCCTGTTGGAACGAGCGTTGGGTGTTTATGTAAACAGGCTGGATCTGAGCAAGGGAACAGCTGTAGGTTACGGCTGTGGCTGTGTGAGGGAGACACACTCTTTTTTTTTTTTTTCCTGTCAGCTGGTACTTTGAAGGGTTCTGCTAATTGCTTATCTCGTTTTCTAATCTGATTACCTCCGGCTTCAAACCCATCCACACTTTGCCTCTCGCCTGTGTTTATTAAGTGTTTTGAACTGTGAAAGGCCTGCAAAGTGCATACCCCTTACAGGAGACAGGTTAAAAAAAAAAAAAGAAAAAAAAAAAAAGGAGAAGAATAAATACCTCCAGGGTTTGTCTTTTCCCCGTTTCCTCAACTGATTATCTCAGAACAATCAGATTTCACAGTGCTTTCTTTGGAGCTGGCTTTGCCCTTACAGAGCCACAGGAGAATGCGAAGGGAAAGGGCAGCGTGTTGGAGCAGGCAGGGAGCGCTCCGGGGGGCTCGGGAGCTCCAGAGACACCTCCCCACCGCCCCGCGCAAGGCACCATCCACGGATTAATTAATACATGCCCAAAGAGTTGACGGAATGGCCCTCTCTCTGCAGAAAACATCGAGGGGTTTCTTATACCCAACAGGAAAATGATAGCTGAGCTGCCCGGGCAGGGACATGCCCCGCAGTTGTCACCTTCATCTGCTTAATTCTGGTCACCTTCACCTCCTTAATTAACCCTGATGGCTGGGGGTGGGGTGCATGCCTTGGGTCAGTTGGGCTAAACACGCTGGGTCCAAAGACACATCCTGGATTCTGACTTTCGTGTCACAAGTCAAAAAATATCAACGACGCTTGAGCATTTGATGGAAGGATTGATGAAGTGGGTTTTTGAGCAAAAATCAAAGTTCGACATATTTCAGGGGCGCACCCTCGTCAGCGAGCGTGGAGCTGTAAAAGGCACCTGGGAAGCTTAAAATCTAAACAGACACCAAACGGGACTCTGCTTTGCCCCAATAATAAATATTTAACTAAGACAGAAATAAACCAGCATCGCAGTTCCGTGGCTCCCACGCTCCCTGGCAGACTCCGAAGCAGGTCTGGTGCGATGGAGAGCTCGCTGCCCTGACTGCCACGCAGCTCTTGGGTGCACAGGCTCGTCCTCCTGCTCGTTTGTGATAACCCACTTCAAAAACCTCAGGTTTTTTTGTCCTGAGACCATTCTTAGATCTCCAAATGGTTCACCCTCACATTTTTCTCTTTAACATAACCCTCCCACCAGGAGAGAGCGGTCCCTCTCCCACTCTAGAGATTTGTAAGTTGGAGTAAGTTTGGGTTCCCTTTGGAGCAGACACACGAACCGAAGCACTGAGGGAGAAGGGGACTTCAATGCTCTCCATTGTTAATTTGATTTAAATGGGTCCACTTTGTCCCCGTCAGCCTAACGGTGCTTCAGGGGGGAGGGAACTGGGGAGCCCAGAGCAGGGCAGGCTCTGCCGCGCCGAGCCGCGGGCGGGACGGGCGGCCGATGAAATCGGACAAAATAAATTAACAAAAATTTAATTAGCCTATGTCGTTTCTGTCAAAACTGACAACTCAAACATGGAGGAAAGATCATGTTTTTCCCCAGGGAGGATTTTTTATATTTATTTTAGCTCTCTGTCTGAGGGGGAACCTGAAGTGGGGTGCCTATTTATAGGTTTTACATGGACTAGTGCTTCCTGTGCTGTGGGAGGGTTCAAGAGCGAAGCCATAAAGGAATTCAATTTCCTTTTCTCCCTTTAGGACCGTGGATACAGACCCTCTGCTTATTTACATTCTGCCTGACAAGTTTTTCAACTGACTAAGCCATTTTTCTGTAATCCCCTCCGGCTCCTCGACACAGGTTTCCATCCCAGAATGTCCTTTCAAAGCATCATGTCTTGGTTCTGGCTTAACTATACGTGTGTGTGTGTGTGAGTAGTTTCTCAAGAGAAGCATGAAGGTGCTATGGCTGTGAAGAATTCCTCTCTCAGAAAAAAAATAACCCCCGAAATATCACTGAAAGCTCGAATCTATTAGCAAACACCAGGAAGAGTTCTACGTATTTAAATCTTCCCCTTTGAAATCCGTTTCCCACCTCCAGCCGGACTCAGACTGTAATTGTGCTGACTGTAGTTTATATAGAAGCCACAAATACTGCAAGATCAAGTTTCTGTCCCCAAATCCAGTCCAACGCTGCTCCCAATCATTGCAGGGAAGATGCACCTCATGGTGCAGCTCCTATAAATGAGCCCCGCACCGTCAGACAGCAAGAAGGGCTGGAGTAACCGCTCGTCGGATGTTAGCTTAGTCATAATTCTGGGTTTTGAAAGCAGCTACTAATTGCTTTAATTAAAAAATTATCCATAAGATCAAATAAATAACAAATAATAAATCTTGCCGCTTTGGAGCATTACGCATTCCCTTGAGATAAGCATCTCCTGTGAAATACAATAGAGCTTCGCTGTTAATATTAGTTGTAGCTGATGACTCGGTGCTCACAAATCACGGCTCCCTGAACCATGTAAGATACAGGACGTGCGGGATCTTCTCCCAGGGAAAGGAAGAAATAAAGCTAAAGCCTCTTCATTTCTGTGTTTTACAAAGAAGATCTTGCCTTTGCCTTTCATCTCAGGCGGGAGAAGCTTCATGTCGTGGGGGAAGGTTTGTCCCCCGGCCCCTGGGAGGGAGATGTTGGTGATTTCCCCTGGCTCTGTGAGCGCCTCAGCAGGAAAAGCAGTAACGCTTTGGTCCTTGCTGTCCCCATTGAGGATTTCTGTGGCGTTGGGTACCTTTGGTAGCTCCCATCCTCAGACCAAGCTCCGCTCACTCCCGTGTCTCGCAAGGAGGAACCAGGAAGGGCTTCAAGGCTGGTTGTGGAATGAGGGAAGGAAACAAAATGCATGTGAGCATTCCCCTCGAAGAGCAAACTCCAGGAGCTTTAAGTAATGATGCGCCCTGAAATGTTAGAGTTATTATTCCTGGGCTGGTACAAATTCCACACGTCCAGAGCCCCACGCTGCCCACAGCTGTATGACAGAGAAGGGGGAAAAAGGTACACGCACCTCTCAGCCCTTACAGGGTAACTAAGAATGGCAAGAAGGTCCAAAGAAGTTTAATTTGTTCATCTCAGCAAGCTCTGCACGGCCACGGCCTCATTTCAAAGCCCCTCATGCAGGTAAACGTGCAAATAAAGGCAGTGAAGGGCATGTGCCACTGGTGCCCATCTTCCCCTCCTTAAATGGGGATTTTCCTGAGACCCCCCCTCAACAGGAGAGTCAAAGAAAAGTGACACCCGTTGCTTTTCTGCCCCAGCAAGAGGGGGAAACCCCACAGCCCAAGAGCCCGGAGGGAGTTGCCGCTGTCTCTCCGCAGCACGGGTCCGTGCCCACCTCCAGCTGGTGCCCAGGGACATTTCTCGGGACATTCCTCCTGGTGGCACCAACCTCCCCCCCTCCTTCCCCCAGCTACGGAGCCCCCAAGGTCACAGAACAGGACTATCGTATTAAAGCTTAATTAATTCCGTGCATCTTATTAAATAAACAAAAAAATCCGTGAGCCCCCAGTGTTTCTTAAACCCCAGGGTTGGATTTTTTTTCTGGACCTGAGCCACCAGCTTCCCGATCTGCTCAGGGGAGGCACAAAGGAGACCATTTCCAAGTCAGCAACCAAGCGGTGATTTGTGACATGTCAGGAATGTTTAGGGAAAAATGATGGTGCCAACGACCCTGGAGAAAGGAAATCCATCTTTTGGTTGGGAAGCGGTAAATAACTCCTGGAAACCTCGCACATTTTACCCTCCTGCCTTGGTTTCAGTCTATTCCAAGATGGAAGATTAGTAGCTTGCAATCGAAAGAATGTCACATAAAAAATAAAAGGAACAGATTACCAGGAGCAAAAGTGATACTAAAGCTACACACTGAACCACTTTCTCACTGTCCTCCACTGAGAAATAACTGAGTGAACATTTACTTAGCAATTAGGTTTTAATGGCAGAACTTTTCAAGGCAGTGCTGGGCAGAAAGTCAAAATCTACATTTTAAGGAGATATTTTAAGTACCCTACAATGCACAGGAGCCTGTACGGTTTTGCTTTCACCATAACACAGCACTTTGTCTTCCTACCAATGCATGTGGATGAAAAGAGATAAATGCAGAAGCCGTTAAGTATCCAATATAGCTCCTTTAGTTAAACTGCTCTGAATGGACCTCCAGAACTGCCCACCTGAACCCCCCATGGGCTTCAGAGAAAGATGGTGCCAAGTGCCAAAAACCTCATCAGCTCTAGAATTAAAAAGGCCCTTAAAAAGACTTTGAGTTTAACTATTTTTCTTAAATCAGAGGGTTGAGGGTAAACAAACAAGCAGACATTGTGAGTAAAAGAAAACAAGGTTGCTCAAGAAGGGAGCATCTCCCACCACTCGCCTGCAGAAGACCTTGTTTTGTGGAAGCTCCACGCAAATAGAAGAAGAACCAGTGTCTATGGGCCAGGCTGGTGCCTCCCCCTGCCCTGGACCGAGGCAAAGCCTTGGCCCAGGAAAGATGAGTTATTCCTGGAGAGATGAGCTGTGCAAAGAAAGGCAAGTGAGAAGAAACCACTTGGTAACTCCGTGCCTCAGTTTCCATTTAAAACAGGAATATTAGGAAAAGGCTCGCTTTGTACACTGCCTGGATTCTGGCAGCTACAAGTGCTCGAAAGGAACCACCTCTTACCGTAAATAAATTGTCGATAAAAAAGAAAATAAGCTTTAAAGAGAGTGTGAAAAAAAAAACAACCCACCCAGGATATAGTGACTACCTCCCAAACAGCCCCACTGACCCCACAAGTGGAGTGAGATGGCCGGGGGTCACCGTTCTCTGCACTTCTACAGCTTGTTTGTTTCTGGTTTGTAGTAAATGCAATATTAAGAGGGGAAAGGCAGCGGCGGGGGGGTGGGGTGTGGGGGGTATATTTCCATGAAAGCTTCCCCCATCCTTTTTTTTTCCTTTCTCTAATGCTGCCCCTGATACATTAAGCTACATTCCAGCCAGCTTCAAGGACATGTTTCTGAATCCTATTCAAAATGCTGACAGGCACTGAACGTGTGAGAGGAAACATGCCCTCAGATGGACTGCATTTATTCGTCTGGTTGTACCTTTAATCTGACATGTTTAGTAAAACCTCTGCAGTGACTGCTGAGAACGGTCCAAGGGAAGAAAGAAGGAGAAGCAAGATTCAGGTGTCGCCTCTGAAGTTTGTTGCAGAGTTGGGAGGGCAGACTCCAAACTGGATGACAAGGATCATAGAATCATAGCATCATCCAGGCCAGAAGGGACCTCCAAAAGGTCATCCAGTCCCACCTCCCCGCAGCGGCAGGGACACCCCCAACTAGACCAAGAAACTGGTTCAGAGAGAGGAATGGGATTCTCTGCTGGCACTGGGCTGCCAGGGCTTGGCGGCTGCCAGCCTCGGGCATTGCTGCTGGGTTTGCTGGGCTCCTACTGGCACAGCTGTGGAACCACATACTCTTTAATGCAAACAACCATAGGTCTAAGCTGAAATCCGTTCCACTGCTGAGGGTCACCGAGCCCGGTTTCCCTTCTGAACTGATCCAAACTGGGCTTCAGCGAAACCACTTTGTGCAAATCCCGAGTTTAGACTCCTCAAGACAAGTAAGACTTCAAGCGGATGAAGATTTCTGCCCTTGTTCTGGACAGAAATTGCTGAAACCCTGCCCACTTTTAAAAGAGATCTGCTGATTTACACCAGCCGAAGGGCAACCTTCCAGTCCCAGTTTAAATACGTCAGAGATCTCCTGCAAACAGCTGTATTTTATTTCTTTTCTTTCTTTTTTTTTTTTTTTTTCCTCTTCTTTTCTTCTAGTTGGCACCAACTCAGTATCTTTCCCTTGTTGTGGTGAGAATACACATTTGCTCTGCCGTGGTGAAGTACTAGTTATTCCTATTTCATTTCCACCAACATGAGTCAAGACTTATTCACCAGCCTTAAATGATGCTGCCTTTGCTTAGAATTAAAGAGACTAAGAAGTGACTCCTCGTGGTCTGAGGGATTTCTGAGGTTTTGATAATGCTGAGCAAAGGGGAGAAAGTGGAATGGCCAAACCAGACCCCAACTGCCTTAAATCCTTTTTTTTTTTTCCTTAAACCCCTTTTTTTTTTTTTCCTCTCTGCAGCTCAGATTGGAGAAGAGAATTCCCAGGGTGATGGGAAAAAAAAAAAGAAAGATCACTTTGCAAAATACAAAGCAACTTTTATCACTGCGATAAGATTCCCCTTAAAAATGTTCAGTTCTGCCCTGATGGCCCCGCTGCAGACACGTTCATCAGCAAAGAGACCTTGAGCCCTGTTAAATTCTATCTCCAGCACTTGTGGTTACAAAGTTCTCCCGGGGCAGTCGGCGTGGACAGCCCAAGGATGCGCTGGCGCTTTGGGTCCCAGCAGAGTCTCAGGGAGGCTCAGGGCTGTTTGTCTTTCCTCTGCGCAGGAGGAAAATGACGGAACTTTGTCTGTACCCACTTTGGATGAGATTTTTAAAAGAGAAAAAAACACCTAACTCCTAACTGCCTAATCCCAGGCACAAATACAGGCTGGGCAGAGAGTGGCTGGAGAGCAG
>VZRU01016588.1:109115-124599 GCA_013398155.1 Pedionomus torquatus | reverse complement strand
AGGATCTGAAGGGAGCTCCAGGAGAGCTGGAGAGGGACTCTTGGTCAGGGAGGGGAGGGACTGGACAAGGGGGAAGGGGTTTAAACTGGAAGCGGGGAGATTTAGATTGGATCTTAGGAAAAAATTCTTTCCTGTGAGGGTGGTGAGGCACTGGAAGAGGTTGCCCAGAGAAGCTGTGGCTGCCCCATCCCTGGAGGGGTTCAAGGCCAGGCTGGATGGGGCTTTGAGCAACCTGCCCTAGTGGGAGGTGTCCCTGCCCAGGGCAGGGGGGTTGGAACTCTATGATCTTCAAGGTCCTTTCCAACTCTAACCATTCTATGATTCTATGATTCCTAAGAAATCGCATGTCTAAATATTTGTAAAGCCCTTGCCCTTCAGTGCGAATGGCTCCGCTGAGCCGTGCCCTCTGCACCCCTCTGCACAGCTTCTCCCACCTCATGGTGCTCCTACCCCTGGTGGCACAATGACCTGGACACAGCTCCTCTGGGGACACAAAAGGTCGGTGGAGGAGCCCATCCTATTGCCCGTTGTATCCGAGAGACCTGGCACGGTCTGACCATGGAGAAGGAGAGGGACCCAAATCTCCCAGAGTCTGTTGCAGTGAGAGCCTTGGTCTCGGCCGGCAGCCCTTTGAAGACGGAGCAATTCTCTGAGCCCAGTGGCAAAACCTTCACAGGGGCTAGAATTTGGCAGTAAAAGCCAAACCTACATTATCCCAGCGCAGTCACTTCACCTCACAATGACGCACGGGTCTTAGATCTCCACTTTGCTCCTTTATACCGAGTCGAAAGAGCAAATCATAGGACACCCCCTAGTCCTTTGAGGCGCATCCAGCATTGGTTTTACAGCCCGATGACTTAATCGCTAGCATCGCCTGCCACTCTCTACGTCTGGAATAAAAAGACAGACAGAAAAAAAAAAAAGCACCTTCGGAGCCTTTAAGACTAATTAAGAAATGTATCAAAAGAAAGAGAAAAAAAAAAAAGAGAAAGAGAGGGAGAGAGAGAGAGAGATACATTTGGCTGCCTGTGAATGAATCTTATAAAATGGAAATGGGAAACATGTGCAAACACTTTAAATATTTTTGCCCCTGCAAGATATTTGAAGACTTCCCTTGTAAAACAAATAAGGAACAAAATAAAACCAGGTTTCCTTCAGTCAGCACATAATCATTTTCATGTTAATTTTTATCTTGTTAACCCAAAAATCTATTAGAAGAAAATTATCTGCCTGAAATCTAGCTCGTGACTCATGCTAAGTGGTTCTGATATTTTGAGAAAATAAATCTTTACACTGTTTACACAAGTCTATCTGAAATTACAGTGTGTAAAAGAAATAATGGTTTCGAGTGACCATAGGTGACAAATGATCAGGCTTCTGATGTTATTCACTTTGGCCTTGAATACATTGGATTTTTTTTCCCCTTTTCTTTCAATCCCCACGAGCCATAACAATGGCAAAGCGCTACCAGAGCAAAACGCAGAACTAATTGAACTCATTCAGCAGAAACAAAACCTCAGAGTTCCCAGCACTAGGGCCCGTGCCCAGGTGCCGAACGAGGCTACGTCGTCAAATCCAGTTGTAGTTACAATGGGCAGAAGAGCAATTTAATAACACACAGGCCCTGTCCTTAGTTGTGACAAGCCTCATGGCTTATTACGCCACTTTCTACTACCGGAGGAGTTAGCGTTCGGCAAAGATCATTTATGAATACAGAACAAGATGGTTTTTAATTGAGCAGAGATTCTTGAAGCACAGTTTTGATTTGTAAGTGTTCAACCTACTGAATCTTTATGGGGACTTGTTTTATACCAAAAATACGGAGTGCTGGCAGCTGTGAAATTCATATGGAGGATGCACCAGGTGTGGGCATGTTCCAGGGAAATCCTTACAGACAAGAATGCAGACCTTTTGTTTGCTCCAGTGGGCAGAAAAAGACAAATGAGCTGAGAGTAAGAGCTTGAATTCTGGTCCCTCTACAGTACGCCAAGCTCCCACCTCTGAGCAAGTGCTCCGGGATGATGCCTTACCCCCTGCTTTACACCATGTGGTCCCGTGCCAGTTCTTCTACCCTCTGCCTTGGAGGCTGGAGAGAATTTAAGAAATAAAAAATAACAGATAGACAAATGCCTCTGCTTTTCAGCCAACGTCCAGCGATCCTATGAAGGGGTCGGTCAGGAGGCATTCACCGGGCAGCACCGGCACCAGAATTTGCTCTTTATCCAGACTGGGAAGGCCACGCATTGGCATGAAGAGATTTTGAGAATAAATATCAGTAAGGTGACTAGCACCTTGAAATTCGCAGTTGAATCAGAAAAGGTGGCTGTCTGTGGGTGAAGGATGGCTTGGGGTTAGGAGGTGGGAAGATGCTGCCACGTGAAGCAGAGCCCAGGTTCAGAGCCCAAATACCTTCATGGATTTTCTCCCCCATTTATCCTGTGGGGCTGTGGCTTGGCTGGGCACACTCCAGTTGTCTAGCAAGCAATAACACAGCTGCTTCCCCCTTCTCCCCAGGCAAGATACGGCAGAAACCAAAAAGAAAGATTTGTTTTAGCCAGAGCGAAAACCCTCACTCGGACTTGGCGTGGTATTTTCTACCGCGTGGCTCTGGGCTCCGTCATGCCAACGGTTCCTTTCTGTGTGCACCTCTTCTACCCCGTTTCAAGGCTTGGCGAGTGTGGGCCGTGGTGCTGAGCCCATCCAACCTGAGCCAGAGGTGGCCACGGTCTCGGAGCCACCAGCACTTGGAGCCAACACATCAGAGAGGACAACTCAGCATCGCGGGAGGAGTTTGCAATGAGTTGGATTCAAATGGGACGACGGGAGGAAAAGCCGTTTATTATAGATCAGCACGTACCCAGGACTGCCAACTTACGGGGTGACAGGATCTCTAAGTGTTTGCTTCGTGTCAGGAGGTACCACACTGCCCTCCCTCCGTCAGAACAAGATCCCTGACTTCCATGGGGGAAGTCCGGTGCCCACTCCCATTCTGGGGTGAAAGCCACTGCTTTTTTTTATTATTTTTTGCTGTTTTCAGGATGAAAACTTAGGAAAAATGCTAGGGATGAGCTTCTGTTTAGTTTAAGCTCATTAAATTAATCTGTTTAGTTTAATTCATTCTGTTTAGTTTAAAATACAGATCACCCTCCCAACAACCAGTGCTAGGGCAGGCTGGTTACCTGGCTCAGCTAAAGACGGCGAGAAGGGAGGGATCCAGTAAATTCAATGCCATGGAGCAGGGTGAAGGACATCTGGGGGGAAATCACTGAGAAATCTTTCCAGCTGCTGCCCAAGAAGCTGAAGAGCTGACCGTACTGTACCTCCACACGGCTTTGCTTCTTTCAGGGGCTCGAGGATTCAAGTTTACAACACGCTGCAACTTCACCCAGCTTAGCCAGAAAAGAAAAACCAGGCTGGACACCACCCCGACGTCAGCCACAGAGTTACACCCGCCGTTTCCTGAAGCAAGGAAAACTTTGTTCTCTATTCCCTAAAAACGACACAAGTGAGCTCGGCGGCTTGAAGTTAATATCATTTAGAAACAGAAGCAGGAATGATTTAAAGGTTTTAGCAGTGAAGTGCAGTGCTTCTCTTGATAAAAACTGTTGGTGGCTGTTTGCCTGCAGTTAAAAAATTTAAAAACTCCTCTAAATATCTTTCATTTCAACTCTGTCTAGTTATCTTTCTGCTCCCTTAGATGTAGTAATCCAGACTCTTCTCTGTGTATATGAATCTTGAGCTTATTAAAACACTGTGAACCAAATATTAACATGAGAAGGTCATAAACCAGAGCAAGCTAGAAAAGTGATGAAAAATGACCAGAATATCCATCATTTCCCCAGCACAATTGAAGAGAGACTGGAATGGGGCTGGTAGCAGGAGAGTCCAGCAGTCGGCTGGCTTCGTGGGAGAATAACGAGGTTTAATAGTATTTTCGGTGAGAGGATTTTCTGTGCAACGGTGCATAGCTGTCATCATGCAGGAGAACTTCTTCCCCATCCACAGTTTATGCTCTTTGTGTTGGTGACTGTGAGGTTGGCCCCAGGGGAAGCAAAGGGCCGCCAGGGTGAGAAGTTTTGCAGAAGGACTCTTGCGGTTCTGTTGTAAAAAGACCTTCCCTCGGAAAGGGTCTGGTACCTTCAGCAAGGCACGAAAGCGACGCTTCGACCCCGCAGCTTCAGTAATTAATGCCACCATGGCCACGGGTGTTGATTGATCCCAGTGACCTTCACAGGTGAGTCTAGTCAGACACTTCACCTGCCGCTGAAAGGCAGTTTTCAAATTGCTTATTGCCCTAACGAGATTGGCAGGGCTGGGCATTATCTCAAACCCGGTGCCATCGGCCAAATAAAGCAGAGAGCTGTCTGCCAGCTACTCAACGGGGATTAATAAAGTGGCAAGATTTACAGGGAAGTCAACTCAAAATGCCTTCCAAAAAACATGAATCAAAAACATTATATTGTCTCGAATATACGTCATTAGTAAATGGATTTGATGGGTTTCTGGCAGAAGGACACTTTTTAACCTTGATAGGCTAAAATACGTTTTGCTGGAGCTCTGAGGGTAAGGATGTGGAGCATGTGAAGGGAATATTAAAGCCATCATTAAAATGGCTCCACTGAAGTTAACGGCATTTTACTGCTTTTCATCAATGGCGTGGAGGTGTGCACGTGGAAATCAAAGATAGTGAGGCATCAGGGAGCCTCCCGAAGGCTGGAGGAGCAGCCTCTTCTCTATCAGCGTGTTTTAGAGAGCACCTTTTCCTTTTTCACCTGGAGAGACTTAGGGTTGCACAGTCTCCAGGAAAATCTCCGTGTTCCTCCAGGGTTGCCTTCCCCAAGAGCCATTCCCTCTGCCCCTGAGCATCCTCAAGAAAAGGCTTCAGAAGCTACTGCAGGACTGAACCTTCCCAAATTCTTATAACTAACATATAAGGAAACAGTTTGATTTGTTGAAATAAACTAAAAGATAGAAAGTGATTTTAACATTATTTTGACCAGATTCATGAAAAGTACTTTTCACGTCCGACAGTCGTAAAATCCAAACAATTGCCTGGGCTGGGGCTGAGCAATCCTGGCATCATCCCACCGATTTTGTTTTGAAGAGCTTTACAGTTAACGTCTGCTGGAGATGCGGCTGGCACAGAACCCGTCAGGCATCGCTCAGCTGCCTCCCTGAAACCGTATCTTTCTAAGGTTTGGTTGTTCGGGCTGTTCAGGTTGTTGGTTTATTTGCATCTGTCCCAGCCCTGTCTACTTTGCGTAGATGAAGCCTGCTGCTACCACCTCTGCTCCGCGTCCAAGGAACCCAGCAGAAAGCTGTTGTCCACAGGTATTTGGCCAAGTTATTGGGGATGAACCATGCAATGGGTCCAGACACATCCAGGATGTCTTGGCGTGGTAAAAACCACCCCAGAAATACCTCGGTTATTGAAATGTGTGAGTCAGGCAAGAGCTGCACGTTCAGCAGAAGGGATGGCAGCTGATCTACCTGCGGTATCGAAGGCCTGACAAGCTGAGAGAATACATCCACATAGTGAATGGTTATTTAAGGTTAGAGAGCACAGACTGGGTGACCTGGAGAGGAGATTAGTTTTGGATCATTTCTGTATGTACATTTTATTCTTAAAGTACAAATAGTAAGTGCTGGAAAGAAGGTGAAGACCAAGAGAGAGGACGATGGTCCAAGAAAAAGCAAAGGAAATGCTTGAATGTTGGAGAGATGGCATTTTGTGTTCAGGGAGGGCGAGCCAAGCTTTCTGCTCCAGGGTCAGGGTGGGAGCTATATTGTGCCGAACCCTCCTGAATGTGTGGTTGAATCCTATGAGCCAAGACTTCTGTGGCACAAAGTTTTCTGAATCTCTGAAGAGCTGTACTTCCCGAATCCCACTTTGCCAGGGGCCACTGTGAAGGTGGTGAGACCCTGGCCCAGGTTGCCCAGAGAAGCTGTGGCTGCCCCATCCCTGGAGGGGTTCAAGGCCAGGCTGGATGGGGCTTGGAGCAACCTGGTGTGGTGGGAGGTGTCCCTGCCCAGGGCAGGGGGGTTGGAACTGGATAATCTTTGAGGTCCCTTCCAACTCTAACCACTCTTTCTGTTATATGCTTCAAGGTGATGATGGCCATGAGCCACAAAGTCATTTAAGCACCTCTCTATATATAGGACTGAGGTGCTTAAGGTGTTTCTGGATTTACCTATGATTTTGAAATAGGATGTTGGAGTCCAGATCCCTTAGATCCTATTGAAAATCTAATTTCTTTTTGATACATAACAATATGGAGATGGTGAATAAAGAAGAACAGAAAGTAGCACTATCCTTGTGACTCAAAAATAACATAAGAAAACATGAAGCTTTGTGGGCGCACTGGAATGAACACATATGCTGAGCAGTTCCTAGGAAGACATCTCTGGGTGTTTGTATTTGGTAGAAGTTAATCTGGATGAAAATAAGACCTATGCAGCAGTGAAAACATCCCTGACAGGATAATGTTCAATTTAAATAAACAGTTCTAATGAGATCTGTTATTACCTGCTATTTTGTCATGCTCTGGCATGCAGTCCTAAGTCTAATGTTTCTAAATGCTGTCATAAATTTTTTCAAGCTAATCTGCTCCTGAAAATTTCAGCTAATGCCTCTCACGGTTCACAGTAAATGATAGACAATGTTGCCGTCTGTGAGTGAATCTCAAGCTCTCTCAGGAAGCCCCAGTGCACCAAAACCAGTCTTTACCCATCCAAGAAAAGATTGCTTTGACTGTTCAGCTTAATAAAGAACTCTTAGGGTGGACATGCTGGGCATACGATTTTGCATAAAATACATACAGCAAATTGTATAGTTACCTATGTAGTGCCCCAAGAGGCAAAACCAGCTGGAATAACCTGTGCCTGTCAGCTCTTAGACCCCGGCCCAATCCTACGTGTCCTGTCTCCTCCTCCTCTGCTCTTCAGATATGTCTGAGAAAGCTGCAGGCAACACCTCTCCTGTCCCACTAACACTGGTCCAAGTAGATGGGTCTAAAATACTGCTTCTGACAGTCACTGTCGGAGCCAGAAGAGGAGGTCTGGCCATGGCGTGATGCTTGGGTGCATAGAATCATAGAATCCTCCAGGCCAGAAGGGACCTCCAAAGGCCATCTAGTCCCACCTCCCCGCAGTCGCAGGGACACCCTCAACTAGACCAGGCTGCCCAGGGCTTCATCCAGCCTCGCCTTGAATATCTCCAGGGAAGGAGCCTCAACCACCTCCCTGGGCAACCTGGTCCAGTGCTCAGCCACCCTCAGTGTAATGAAATTTTTTCTAATATTCAACTTAAATCTACCCTTCTCCAACTTAAGTCCATCTGCATCTGCACCTGCTTTGGAGGGTTACGTGGAACAAGGAGGGAGGTTGCTCACCACAGCTCAGAGCTGAGCCTCGTGTCACTGCCAGTTTCTTGCCATTTACCGTGTCCTCATCCTTCATATATGAATAATTGATGGTCTTCGGTCAGGGGACGTGCCCTCAAGTAGGGTGCAGGCAGAAGGATCTCAAGGTGATGCACCGTATGAAGTTCCCCGGCATGAGGGAGGGGGACGTTGCTGGTACACAGCGAGATCCAGACGGGATGTTTCGTTCAGACTTGTACCACGGTAATTAGAGAACAGCTCCACTTGTTCCAGAGAATCTGTTCTTAATATTTTAAAGAAAAGACACACCTGTAGGACTTTGATAGATCAAGATGGCTGAGAATATCTGGCTGAATCAGTAAACAACGGAAATAGCCAAACTGCAGTATTGTGTGCTGGGGTTTGTGTTACATCAGCAGGGCTTTTCTGCTGCACGTGGGCATTGGGAGAAAAGCACTGAAAAGCAGCCAAACTCAAAGTGAAGCAGGAAAATGAAAGAGTTCTAACAAAACCTTTTGAGCGATCCAATTTACGGTGTTTCACCTAGATGTAGGTGGGTCACTTTATCATGTAGCCTGGTCTTTGGGACCAAGCAGACCCTCCGTGGGAGAACAAGGAAGGAACAGCAAAGCTGAACCAGGAATGGTTTATAATTAAGTTTCTCAAATAATGCTACAGACAAATGGTGATGTTTAAAAATACAAATACCGGAAACCCCAAGCTACTAAAGTTATCCAATGATTCTGAATTCTGCTGCCTTCGGTCAATGGCTTTGCTCCAGAAGAGAAGGTCACCCCCAAGCCAGGTACCTAAATCCTGTCCCAAACTGAACCTGGGGGTGGGTGACGCGACTCCCTGCGCCCAGAGCAGCCCCACGCTGATGGAAGGGGCGACAGGAGCTGCTCTTCAGTAAGATGGGAACCGTGTCACCGACTGGAGAGGCAGGCTGGGTCATGTTAAAAACCTTATCAGTACCACACAAGCCAATAAAGGCAACGGGAAGCCGTATTTTGGGTAAGAACGCCTTCCAGTCTGCTTTGCTGTAATACATAAGTCTGCAGAAGCGTCGGCGTTTCCACAGCCCCAACACTTTATCAAAGACTAAGAGGAGTTTCAGTTTTCCACGAAGGTCAGTACAACTTTGCTTTGCCCTGACAGTCCCCAGGCAGGTAATACTTCTTGTGCTTTATTAACACAGACTGGGGTCAATAAACACTTTATACTCCCTGCCTCCTGTATCTACGAACGTAATTCCCCAGCCCTAATGCTTAAAGACCGGAGGGATTCCCAGCCCCAAGCCAGCGTAAGCTCAGCAGTTCAGTTACATTTCAGCTCTTGCTAAGGCCACCGTGTCTGCCACCTTGATAAATGCAGTTGTTACTAGGAAAGAACAAAATCCTTTAATCATTTTCAAACATTAAATTCCATCATGTCTGGCCCATAAATGTAAAGTTCACTTTCCAGGAAGGATTTACCAAAGCTGATACCTTGTGCTGGCAGAATGTTAACTGTACTTTTAGCAAAAGGGGTTTTTTTTGGGGGGTGGTGGTGTGCTTTTGATGCATTCAATTCCAAAAATACAACGATAGCCTAATTTTCCCCAAGCGGCTAAAGCTGAATGTTGTCATCTGTAGCTAATAAGGCACAGCGCTTTGTTTGTCACGGGTTTATCCTGGGATAGTTCATGCTGAAAAGAAAAAAAGAATTAAAAAAAAAAAACCCAACGTGACTAAGCTCCAAGTCTGTTATCCTTCCCCATCCAGCCTCGAAAGCGTTACGTCTGTGCTGGTTTCTCAGAGGCAACGTACAACATCTGGTGCCGAACCAGTGGGGTCAAATAATGTTCTCACCATTTAGCGTAATTAACTCCAACCGCCCGTCTGCTGCAAGCCCCCGCCGCAGCCAACACAAGCAAAGCTGGGCCAAGACGAAATTTCTCCTCATTATTAAACCCAAATCTAAGCACTTGTCTGTCTGTAAAAACAGAGCAAAGGGAGGAAAACTGAAACCAGCGAACAGGGTCTGAGGTTTCAATAAATGTCAGAGAGCGTCAAGTCTGTTTGCATTGCAAATTATTGCTGGCTGATGGTCTATTATTTTACAACTAGCGATTGCTGTCAAGGAGTTGGGGAGGGGGTGGGAAGGAGAGGTTTCTCAAATCCCAGCCAGAGGGGAACAGAAGTTGCAAAATACTGTAACAATCATGGGTTTAAAAAAAAAAAATAAAAAATCATGTAACGTTAATGTTTGCTAAATTTAGAACTTTCATAGAGTATCTCTTCAAAGAGCAAAGGAGTCACCCTGCCCATGAGGGAGATCACCACGGTCTGCTCAGCTGGAGCTCAGCTGCCATCCCTGCCCCTTCCTCCCAAACTCCAGCCCTGGCAGAATTGAGACAACCAGGGCACCGTGAACACGTAAATGTGGAAAATGACCATCCCACCCACATCTGGTTCTTAAGGTGAGCTCGTATCTTGCCAAACGTGCTTGAAAAATACATGCAGATCGTGTAAACGGTCGTTAAGCAAACCAAGGGATGGGACAGAACGTTACAACTCAACCCAGACGGTGGGTCCTTCAAATCTGTAAAGAAACTCAGGGAGATGTCTGATGTGGGAAACGTGGTTGCCCCAGACCAGGATGCGAGGTGGGCCAGTACTTTCAGGGACCATATGGAAAAGCTCCTCAGCCTGTTCTTCTCTGGGTCTACAATTGCCTGAGAATTAGAGGTGCCCTTTACATTTCTGAATACCTTTGTCGTCTACAAAACCGTCCAGATTTGTTAACAGGAAGGATGGTCCATCACAGATCTTTCAGTCACAAAACTACTGTCACGGAATATTGCACCGTTGAGTGCCAGCGAGTGCGATATCAAACGTGGGTGAAGGATGTTCTAAACTCTCTCATTCTCCTCTCCAAGTATTTCACTCCAGGCAGTCATTCCTGGCTTGTTTATGGGACCCATAATCCTTTTTCTTTTGTGCTTGGGAAAATCACCTCTAATTCCGTCTCCCGCCCCCCTTGGGTAGCACTTCTGCTTGTGCTCTTCTTCGTAAGCCCCAAACAGTGTTGGGCTCCAGGGAAAGCACCACCAAGTCAGGTTTTTGTCTCTGTTATCAAACCCCTTCATGCCGTTCAGCTGATCCGTAAGGTTTTATATAGTGTTTGAAAACTGCATGAAAAAGTATAATAATATAATATAATACATATACTTGATGTTTTTTGTAGAATGTGATGTGCACATTACAAGAAGAGAGCATAAAGCCATGTAGCCCACCGATTCCTTTCTTTTGAATTATTTTTTTCAGCAACACAAAGTGAAGAATTCAATAAGTTTGAAGCCAATCAGACTCCAAGAAAAACGACTGTCACGGTATGTCTGTGTTTGATGCTGTTTGGAAAAGCAAATTCTATTTTTCTCTCCTTAAAATTAAATGTGTGTTTTGCAAAGAGAAAAAAAAAAAAAAAAGAAGAAGAAGAAGAAAAAAGAATGGATTCAGAGTTACAAAAGAGTGGTTATATTCTCCTGTACCCGCCGCCTCCTCCTCTCCCTCCCTCACACACGCACGCAGCAACTGGTAATAAAACTGTAACTTACGATTTTGCACCAATAATATCCCAAGAAGGGTGCCTCTATTTTACCCTTGAGCAAAGGAAAGAGGCCAAAACAATCAAGCTCTCTTGTGGCGAGCTGAGCGCGGGCTCCACTTCGGCTCAGCCGCCCGTACCCCCGATGTCTGTGGAATACGCTTTACCTGCCAAACCACTCGGCCCAAAATGTGATTGTGACCTTGAAGCTTATTTTGGCCCAACGCAAAGTCGGGGGTGAAACAGGAGGAACGTGAATCACCCAAAGGCCTCTCCCTCACTTCTCCTCCCCAAACGCAACACGATCTCTCACGCAGAGCTGATCGATATTTTTCCAGTGCGACAGCTCTCTGCTGTGAAATCCAAATGTTTGGAAGGTAAGTATCAATCTTGCTGACTTTTGTCACGAATGATCACAATTTCTGCTTTCTAGAAGCAAGAACATTTTGCTTTCTCCTCGCTGGTTTTTACCGGACCCTGCAGTGACAAATCACAGAAGGAGAAATCAAGATAGATTTTATCAAGGGGAATTTCTCAAGGAATGGAAATTCCTGATTGTGGTCAGGAACACAGAAGGGAAAAATAATCCTGATTTGTTTAGAAAGTTCCTGCTGTATTTGACATCCCCCTTAATAGTACAGAGGTAAAACTGAAGGGTAAATCACTGGTGGCACTTGGTCCAGCGGTTGTCACAGCGATGGCAGCGAGCTGGGATACAGGGATGAGAACTCGGGCGTCAGCTCCCTGGGTCACAGCACCAAAGATGCACATTTGACACGCCGTTGTGCCGCTGCCCACACCGCAGGGCTGTCAAGAGACAACCACACCAGCTCTTTGGCCTGAGAGCCACAGCCCGTTGCTGCTGAGCTCAGAGGGACATTGTCCTCATACAAATTCATGGTTATGGACATTTCCCGACATCTGGAGCTCCATAAGGAAGTCGAGATGCGCCGTTTGCCACAGAGTCTCTTCAAATATAACGCACAGGAATTACAACCAATAAACCACAGCATCTCTTTGCAAAGTACCTGCCAGTGAAAGGCTGCCTTTTCTATTAGTACCAGTTTTTCTCATTAGTTACACCAAAGCTGAGTTTAATTCTTGCCTTGGCTGAACTCAATTAAGATGCACAGAGAGGGTTGAGAATAAAATTTAACTATTATTATATTCTGAAGTGCCCCTGGAAAGCTCAATATAAACACAATCACAGTGAGACCCCCTGTGACAAAAAAAAAAAGAAAAGAAAAAAAAGCACTTTCGTAGTTAAAGAAAGAGCAAACAGAAAAACCTCCTCAAGCTGGTTTGGCCTCAGCTCTGTTCCTTCACTTTGGCACTTGTTCATTTAGAATGATGGATTAACAACTCCAAATTTCAACAGTTTTTTTTTTCCCCCCTCTGTATTGGGATTAAGCGTTTTAGCGTAATTAGTTTCTAATTGCTGTGTCTAACCCCTAGGAGTTTGCGGGTGTATTTACCTGTACATCTCAGCTCTCCTTAGGCAGGAGGGAGCAAGTTTACTTTGAGAAGAGACTGACCATTGTTTAACGAGCAGTTATGGTCTGATAAATGATTGTGTAAAACACTTCCTCACTTACATGTGCTCCCCTGTGCCTGGGTCCTGAGGGTGCCAGGCTCTTGACTCTCCTATTTAAGTATCACACCCTCTTCAATTACTTTGTCTGCTTGTCAGTTCCCCGTCTGTGCAAAGAAGCTACTGGCTGTGTTACCCATCCCCTACGGGAACACGCTGTGAACGGGTTACTTGCTTACCTGCCTCATGTATAACAAGAACACATTTCTCAGCTTTAGGGGGAAATACTTCCCCCCCCCCCAGCCAGTACCAACACCAACAAGTAATTCTCTCAGCTTCAGTTCAGACGCAGCATCTTCTAGAGACACAGAGAGATTCTCCACCAAACCTAAATTGTATCTGGTAACCCTTTTCGGCACGAGATTATCTGTGAAGCATGGGTCTGATAAAATAGCAAAAGACTATCAATTATTATAAATCCCAGGAGATTTGCTGGAGGATTCCTGAAGCGCAAAACCTCCCCCTGTTCGGGAGGGACAGTGGACAATGATTCGGATTGAAGAGGTTCAACAGCATTTAATCACCGCACCTTTCTTCAAACCAGAGGAGTGGGTTTAAAAATCTGGCAGCCATAAGGACTATCAGAAAGGAAAAGCAGGAGGCGACTGGAAATCTTACAAGAACAGATTCTCACACGAAATTTTACAGCTGGAAAATTCTGAAAATAAAAATTCAGCAAATTTCCATTCAAATATGACCCCAAAATTGTGCCATCTTCAATAAATCTCATTCTGTTCAGCTAAAATATCCTTAGAACAGCTTTTCAGATGGTAAGTAGGCACAGCTATTGGACCCAGAACACAGATGAGAAAAACGCTGAGAACGACCATCACGTGTGTTTGGATCTTCAAAAAATTTTCCAGTCAAAATTCCACCCAAACTGGAGGTTAATATTGAGAAGTTGGACTTTGCATTTGAAAATCTGGTTGGGTAATACCTAGTGTGGAACAAAACGAAAGAAACCAAACCAGATCTGGAACAACCCCTGAAGTGAGCCCGTGATGGATGTGCTCTTTCTTTGGTTGCATTCAGCCTGTTCAACCACCCATTGGGCTGACCACCCTGAGCTCAAATATTATTTAATGCTAGTGTAAAAAGAAAATAATAATACTGTAGTGTGAGTGTTCCATAGCACGGCTTCCAATTCACCTCTGGCCTTCCAGACTCTGGGTAATGATTCATTTTCTCCTGACAGGAGGGGTACAACATTCTCAGGACTTCTTGGGTGGAAGAAAGTTGGTAGGAAGCAAATCCACAGTGAGCCATTAAACTTGATGAGGATTAATACCCTCCCTTACTAGTTTAATGTACAAAATGCATCGATCGCTTTGAGAATTGTGCTTAAATCTACAGCTGGGAGCAAACCTGTGATCTGGGGGTTTTTTTGAATGTGTATGTACTACCTAACTAATGGTGAAACAAACCCCAGTGCAGTGGAGTTGGGTAGTCCCATTACAGCAATAACATATTGTAAAGGATCAAGTTTCAGGACAATTAGCTCCTGGCTGCAGTTTATTACCCCATCGGAGATTTAAAACATGATTTTTTTTTTCCCCCTACTGCATTCCAACAATATTTAAGTGTCTGGAACTGACACTGTAAAACAATAATAGAGTGACAAATATCTGTCTATCTGCAGGCAGACCCACTAGCTGGGTTTGTTTTGAGACAATAAATTGAAAAATATACCTTCAAGAAGTATTTTCTCCTTCTCACAGGTTACAGAACTGGGTTGGACCATTTTCTGAGTAGCGTTTTCACTGTTTGGTGGGATCTCAAGATGGCTCTATACCAACACGTTCTTCACACTGAGCTCTCTACAGAGATGCAGAGCCTGATGTGGTTTCTGAACGGACAAGGGTGCAAGGGCCGGAGGAAGAAATCACAGTTATTTGTCCACAAGAAACACCCCATGGCTCAATGGGGAGGAAGAATTAGGTGGTCTAAATCCCTTTCTGTGGATACAGTTTGCCCCAGCAGCATGTCAGGAGTCCATGGGGACTCACCTTGGTGTCCACTTAGATGACAGAAGGTAGCTGTGATGAGACTCATCTCTTTGAATCATTCATGTTTTAGCTAAAACCTGTGCTCAGGCGAATACAGCTGTAGCCAGTGGATAAAGAAAAAGAGGTGCAGGCAATCATACTTAGCATCCACATTTTTTTTGAACATTGCAATTATTGCAGCCCTGCCCATAGATGTCCTCCACCAACGAGAATTCCATTAGTCTGTTGCCTCGGTTTGCGAGCCATGTTTCTATTACGCGTCTCCAGTCATAACTGTAAGATTTTTGTGAGTGTATTTGCACAGGGACTCTTGTTACCATCATCCCATTGATTTCCTTATTGCTGAGAACCTTCATCTTCTATCTGACTCCAAAAATGAGGAGAAAGTATTTCCTAAAGCACTGATTTTCCCAGTAAGCCAACAGACCACACTGGGCCAAACAGGTAACTCCCGGCAGTTCTTTAGGCCTCCCTCCTGCCAGAACAGACATTAGATTGAACAACAAAGACTAAACTGTAAGCAAACGCCTAACTTATAATATTGCACCTAAAGTCCACTGTACTCTGGAGCATCTGCATCATTAAAGCTGCATCATTTCNCCTTCCAACCCAAAGCATTCTGTGATTCTATGACTCTATGACAAGAGGATTTGGTAATCTTATTGGCCGCCTGTGCCGGGTGGTTTTGGAGAGCAAGGCACAGAGACCAAGACTGGCCTGGTTTCCCCAGGTTGAGGTCAAGGGCGGTTGGTGGAGCGGTGGAGAAGGCGGCCGGTGCTGCCAACGTGCTGTGGATAAACACGGGCTGCTCCCTGCGGATAAACAGCAGCCCTGGAACGTCATTTTCCACTGATGTCTATCTGGCACCTTTCTGCTGCACTAAATTCACTTTAAAGGAGTAAAGTGAAAAAAAAAAA
>VZRU01016588.1:38204-107655 GCA_013398155.1 Pedionomus torquatus | reverse complement strand
GAGTAAAGTGAAAAAAAAAAAAAGAAAAGAAAAGAAAAAAAAAAGTGGGAAAACTAATAATGCTAAAAAAAGGACCGCTATATTTAGAAAAAAGCTGAGGACGTATTGGTCAGTCTCCAAGGGAAATGGCCCAATGACCCGATTACTGTTCAGCAAAGTAGATGGGAAAAGCTGAAACTGGAAAACTGAGTTGGTTTTATGACCTTTAAGAACTGCAGTTAGAAAAGTGAGTTTAATGCCACTATCTTAACATTTGTTTATAATATTAGTCATTCTTAGAAGAGGGCCTGACTCACGCTGCCAGTTCCTCCTCCTGTATAAACTAAAATGCTGTGACATTAAATGAGTTATTTAATTATTTTAGGCCCCTCCCAAATGAAGGCTCCCCTTGAAGTCCCTTCTCCTCCCAGTGACACCAAGTCTGCACAGAATAATACCTGGCACATGCTCGTTCCTCTCAACTCCAGGCGCCTGCTGGAGAGGACCTAAATTAGAAGCACATTTAGCCTCAGCTAAATGAACATCCAAACCCTGGCTTTTCAGATTTCCTTAGGGCTGGATCCCTCTGCGTTGGTACGTGTTGGTATCTCTGCACTTAGAAACACATTTACCTTCATGCATTTATGCTTTCATGGGCTGAGAAGGCACCCCCATTTTTTTGTTAAAATCACTTCTGAACTTGCTGAAACTGATTTTAAAAGGATTTGGGAACGAAGATTGCTCCATCGAAATCATCACTCCCATCCCAATCAAACTATACATTTCATGTTTGATTTTAAAGGATGGACTGAAAATCTGAGTGGCGTTTTACTGTTTATTTCTTCCAGATGCAACCTCTATTTTACATGTGTATGAAGAGAAAAGGTCAATTTATAAATTAACATAAGAGGAACCAGTAATATCTGCAAATAATTAATATAACAGTAACTAGTAATATCTGCAAATAGCCACTGGATCCAAACTCGGCACCCACTTATAACTCTAATCCCCCAACGTGCCCTTCTATCCCTCCAGAAAAAAGTGTTTTGGGTGGAAACATTTAAAACTTGGCTCCTAAGCACTGCACGGATGCTTAGTTCAAGGATTGTCACAAAGGTGTGAGAAAAAGCAAGGCGGTCCAGCGCAGACTGCCTAACGCTTATTTTCTTTCCTGCTCCTTGTACCTGTGGAAAGCGGATCCCCTCCTTCAGCCCCAGAAACACCACTGAATCATCCAGGCTGCTGAGGTTGGCAGGCTGGAACCTGGCCTGGCTCCAGTGCCCGCCGCCGGGAACACAGCCCTTGCCCAACCCTCCCGAGGCAGCCCTTCGCCCGCCCCACCTACGCCGGCAGAAAGGCATCGCCGTCCCGGGCCCTCGCCTCTTGCCCAACCAGCCTGCGTTCCCCTGGGAAAGCTGACGGCTAAGTTTGGAAATAGAAAAGAGGGTTTAAAAACAAAGGCACATGTCAGCGGCAAAAGGGACAGCTAAACATGCTTAGGGACTGAAACAACGGCAAAAAAAGGTGGTTAACTGTAAAGAAACCAACAATTTGGGGTGGTAAAAACAGAGCACGTGCTGCACCTCATTCCCACTGAATTTTCATGGGGATCATTTCAGTTTCCAAAGTCTCGGGGTCAGCGTGTGACTTTGTGTCCCCTGGCAGCACCTGCAGCATCACCAGGTGAGCGACACTAACCCAGGGCTTGTGCCAAGGCAGCTCTCAGGAGCAGCCTCCAGGGCAAACTTGTCAGTAGGTACCCTGCTGGCTTGCTGGGCACCAGCTCAACTCAAATTCAGCATCGAGGGGGAAATGCAGCTCACCCGGTACCCAGGAAACTGCCAGGGAAGGAGAGCTCTACCCAGTGCTCAGCACCCGTGACCCGTCTCCTGCAGCGACCGACAGCAAGCAAAGAAGAAGGTCCATTTTCTAATGGGATGCTTTAATTCCATCTAAGCCACACGTGGGTACCATCCACATTAACGACGGTCTTTAACTTCTAATAAACAAAATAGGAGTATTAAAAACATGTGTTAACGTAAAATGTTATAAATACTGAATTTAAATACACATTTAGGACCTTTCACTAAATGATTGACCAGGTTTATGATACAAGTCAGTATTAAACTCGGTTTGTTTAAAGCACAGTTACATTTTAGAAAGCAAACGCTGTCAAACTGCTCATGGGGGGGAAAAAAAAAGCGCCTTTGGCATTGTATTAGCAGTATATTTTTAATTTCCCAGTTACTGCAGTCTCGCTGTTTGCATTTAAGTCTGTCAAAAAGAATTGTTTAATAAGCGCTGTTGAACAAAGAGACTGGAAATCACCACCCCAGGAAAGCTACAAAAGCTTTCAGCAAGAATCTGAAGACAGAAAAGGCCAGCCAGTGCTGGTTGGAAATCACACGCTATTTGATTGAAGGGAATTCTACGATATTAAACTTTCCATGTCGCTGAATAATGTCTTCGAAGCAAAAAGGCAGAGTGGTTCTATAAAACACTGATAAATCGGTGCGTGGCACCGCCAGTCATACTCGTACTCTGGGAAGATGTGTGCAGTTTTCAGGATCAGCATCTCTCTGGGGCAGGTTCATCAAGTGGGGGCTGAAATCAGCTCTGGTGACACGCGGCGGCAGCAGAGGGATGGCCAGAGGAAAATGCCACGTGGATCCCACCATCGCAGGGGGATAACGTCTCCTCTCGCTTCTTGTAATTTCTTCAGGAAAAGGAAGGATGTGGGCTGGGAGATTGGTAAAATATTATTCATGGGTAAGTCCAAAGAATTTAAATTAGAATTGGGATTTTCTGTAGAACGGAGCTCTATCTTTATTTTTAGCAAAACCAGATTACAGAATATATCACTTGACATCAGTTCCTGGCCCAGGAAAGTGCACACCATCACCCTGTGAGCTGTATTTCCAAACCCAGTGCTTACTCCTGATGAGGTATCACTCAGCAGCAAGCTCTTGGACAACTCCTAACTGTAAGCAGCGCATCTCCAGCCCTGTCTTACTTTGTCCTCCTTGCACAACCCTGACGTTACAGCCTTTTATTGAGTAAGACTGGAGACTAGGAGGAGTTAAGTGGCCTTGGACAAATAATACCCAGAACCAAACCCAGCTCTCCAGGGAGCTTCATGCACAGGAACAACACCACCGAGGAACTTCGCCTGGAGACCTGCTCTACTGGAAATAGCGCGGTGGCAGTTGGAAGATTTTCTATGGCAGCTTTCAGTATCCACAGGATTCACGTGTTACCTTCGGGCAAGAGCTAACCTTCAGTTTGGACAGTTTTTACCCTGTAATTATCTCCTCTTAGCTTCGTGCGTTGTTATTTCCTGGTCTCAGCTGGGGAGGGGAGCGCAGGCGCTGGGTGTGCATGGGAAGGTCTCCACACCCTTGGTGACTCTCCTGAACTTTGGAGGGTGTCAGGGCAGCCCCAGTAATTGGCACCCTCCACACAGACCTGGAGAACTGCTCCACCAGTCTGGGGGGCCCTGTGTACAAGGAGGGGTGTATTAGCTGGAGTAAACCTCTTAAATCAGTCCTGTGTGTTGGCTCCTTGTGCTTAGAACGGGGCTAATTAAGACGTTTCCTTTCTAGTTCAGCTCTTTTTGCAGCTCCTTGTGCTGTCTTTGCATTGGCAGCGCAGCAACCAGCACATGCCAGTGTGACCACCACCACCAGCTGCTGGGGCACAACATTCGTGTGTTTCGTCACCATTCAGAAAGACGAGAAAGAAAATATTTGGAGGCATGAGTGAAACAGCGGTGCTGGGATCACCTGATTGAATTGACAGGCTGAGAGAGCTGGGGCTGTTCAGCCTGGAGAAGAGAAGGTTCTGGGGAGACCTTGGAGCAGCCTTCCAGGATCTGAAGGGAGCTCCAGGAGAGCTGGAGAGGGACTCTTGGTCAGGGAGTGGAGGGACAGGACAAGGGGGAAGGGTTTAAATTGGAAGAGGGGAGATTTAGATTGGATATTAGGAAGAAATACTTTGCTGTGAGGGTGGTGAGAGCCTGGCCCAGGTTGCCCAGAGAAGCTGTGGCTGCCCCATCCCTGGAGGGGTTCAAGGCCAGGCTGGATGGGGCTTGGAGCAACCTGGTGTGGTGGGAGGTGTCCCTGCCCAGGGCAGGGGGGTTGGAACTGGATGATCTTGAAGGTCCCTTCCAACTCTAACCATTCTATGATTCTATTGGCTTCTCTCAGGTTAATGGGACCAGTAAGGACAGGAGCCATCCAAGCAGCACACACCTGAAGCTCCTGCATACTTGGAGACATCTTACAAAACAATAAAGGTTTCTACTGCTCAAAGAAAGTAAGAAAATGTCATCAGAATTCCTATAATCCTTGCGAAGCTGGTTCTAACCAATGGTTTCGGGGGGTTTCTTCTCAAAGCCAGAAGAGCTGAGAAAAAGAAGGGTCGGGGATGTAGGAAGGGAGAGATCCACTTCTGGAGATGTGAAGGATCTCTTTAAAACTTTTCAGGGTGCCAGCAGGGTTCCAGGCGGTTTGGGTTTCCTGCTGTGGCTGTGGATTGGCCACCGGTCTGGGTGGCTGGAAATCAACAGGAGCTTGGATGGTCTGTGAGGTCTGAAAAGCGAGGACGATGCGTACTGGGAGGGACTGGCAAACACCTCCAGTTGGGTTGCAGGCAAACATGCGTAAGGGCTGCATTTCAGGACCTGACTCTCATTAGCAGTAGTTCCCTGGTTCCAGGTCCTTTACAGGATGGAGGGTTTTAAGAACACATTTTACCATCCATTTAATGTAACAATATTAAGCTAGATTTGGCAAGGCCACTTCAGACATAAAACTTTAAAATGAGCTTTTTCAGAGCATAAAATCACAATTGGTCCTGCTAGTAAAAGGATAAAATAAATGTCTATTCACCCTAATTGCTGTCAAACTTGTGATTTTTTGTTTTGTTTTCTTTTATATGTAGTAAAGCCAACTTGGTTTTATTGTATAGGGTGCAAACGCTTACCGTATAATATTATAAATCCTGCAGAGAATTAAGCATCTGCACATTTTTCCTGGCTGTTTCTTACTTTAACTCGAAACGTCTGTTAGCACTGGCACAAAAGAAAATTATGTGGGCGAGCCTGATCCCACCTCTTTTCCAACTCCACTCTTTCCGAAGCCTCTGCTCGTGTATTGGCAGCAGGGACTTAATTCTCTGAGTGCAACTGATGACATACTTAGGAGCATGTGAGAGTGTCAAGAAAGGATTCTGATACAGAACATTCATGGTTTTCGTCCACCTCATTATTGTAAAAGGAGAAAATTTCAAATTGGAAGGATTCAGCCTCCTACAAGCATCAAGATGGAAAATAGGAATTATTAAAAGAACCACTCCTGCCTCAGAGCCAATGTGGGAACTGATGGATCCACAGCCCCCAAACGAGGATCTCCCACCTTTGGTTAACCAGTCCCTACATCTCCCAGAGGCTACAGACCCCTCTGCCCCGTGGCAACTTCCTCAGCAGTTCCTGCTCTGCCTTCCGTTTCTCCCCGAAAGCACCTCCAAGGAGCTGGGAAACCTTTTGTAACTCATTTGCCCAAGTTAAGTCACTCGCCAGTGTCCCAGTAAGGAATGTGGATGGGAATTGCTCCCATTTCATCTGATAACCTCAGATATAAACCCACCGATGAGGAGGTGTTCCATCAGCTGGCCCCTGCACCCTGCAAATGCTACGTCAAAGCACAAAAGGAACAAAAGCTTCGCAGCAATCGCCGTATTTCATCTCCTCCAAGACTTCTCTACCCTTAACAGGGATGGTGGAGCCCAGGAGAGTTACCCAAGAATGACCATCCCGGAGATGGGCACAGTAAAATGGAACATTTGAATTATGCAGATTGTTATTATTATTTTTTCTTTAAAACAAGCAAACCATTTTGCCAACTGGCCTTGTTTGTGGCAGGGCCGAGGGGGCTGGAGGAGGCAGCGACAAACCCTCTGCTTCTGCCCCTCCTTTGCCGCCACCACCCTTCCTCTTGCCTTCGAAGGGCCGTTAGTCAGATACAAATATTCCTCCTTATTTTGCTTCTGTGGCAAACAGCAAGAAATGGATTTGCTCATTTGGAAATTGAACAAATTTGCTGCTAAAGAACAGCACGAACTTGAGGTTTCTCAGGTTTCCCTGGGACTCGCAGCCATCGTGAGCACTTGGGCACGGCAACACAAGACGCGACTTCAAAAATTACAATTTCCCATGGTTAGTGGTGGTTCCGAGGAGAGGCAGTCATGCCAGGCATCCCCCATTAGTAATACCGCACAAATACGAGCCAAAAATTAGGCTCTTGTTTCCAAAACAATTTCATCATTTCCCTTATTTACTTTATTATCGCTTCAATCTGCAAATGAGGTTTCACTGAAGTGGAGGCGGAAAAAAAATAAAATATTTTCAACCTTATACTTTTAAATTAGTTTCTTCCAATTTTCTAAAAAGAATTCTTTTCCCTCAAATGGGAGGTTTCTCAAAACTTTGACTTTGATTCTTCAATCTCTACCAGCTTGAAAGCAGCAAAACAGAAGATGTTTTGGAGAATTACATTTCAAATTAAATGGAGGTTTACACTGCGCTTCGTTCTGCTCTCCTCATGGCAGGATTCGGAACGTGGGGATTTTTCCATTACAATCTGTACGGTCTTGCAGAACTTCCAGTCTCCCAGCCAGCTCCAGCACAGATAAGGGCTGTGCAGAGGATGCAGTTTATTATTCTTCCACTAGATGTCCCCAAGAAAAATATTATTTACATTGATTAGGGTGGCAGGACCTGCCTGGAATGCAGATTTTCCCCCTGATTAGAGGAACGCCTTGGATGAGATACTGCTCGGTGATGCTGCCAACGCCCTCCTCGCTCGTAGCACCCCAAGGAGAAGGCAGTGGCTCCCTGGGGCCGTGCTGACCTCCTCGATGGAGCACTGGCCAGACCTACCAGCTGCTGCTCAAGCCGCTCTTTCAGGTTCTCCAGACGCACAGCGGTCCATCGACACGCTCAACAGACAACGCGGAGAGCATACGGACAACTTAGAAAGAGTGGGCAGTACGACGGGCACTCCCACACCTCTTTCCTCCCTTATTGGCACTGGGCACGGGGGGAAAAAAAGATGGAAAAGCCAAGGCCTTGTGAATCTGAAGACGTTTCCCCTGCACACCTCAGCTGAGGCAGGTCTGATTTCACACAACACAAGATGCGCCACCTCTATGGGCTCGTCCAGATCTCATTCTCGGTGGTAGCATTTTTATAAGCCACAAGCTTTGAAAAATGGATCTAGTTTATAAAAAGCACCTAAGATGCACTGCTCTAGAAGTACAGGCAGTATGGCCACACCGTGTATATTTCCTGTTGATCCATGAAATGGAAAAATAACCAAGTAACTGCAGGAATTTATCACAACTAATTACAGTTCATCCTTCTATGGGAAATCTTACTATAAGAGAACATTCCAGCAGGAGCAAGAGCAGCTCACGTTAGGACTGGTTGGTTCTTCCAGAGGAGAAGCAAAGGGAACATAATTATAGGGTTGCAAAGGATTCTGCCCGTGGTAACCTGCACATACAGGAAAGATTCTACTTTTATGTGAAATGAAAAGAAGAGAGACACAGAACCGTGCTGTCGCTGTCTGCTACCGCTCATTGTCTAAAGGAGGAGCGTTCTGACAGGGTCACCGTCCTGGATTACAGCCCTCTCTTGCCTCCTGCGCGTTGGGCACTGCCCAGATGCCAGGGAGCGGGGGTTTCACCTGCTGCGACCGGCATCTCCCCCAGGAGACAGCCCAGGCGGCTGGAGCTGCACATCCTTACTGGCGGTAGGGCCCTGTGCCCAGTTTGGAGGATGTGAAATGAGCTTCCAAATTTAACCCATGGCTTCATTTTTCAAAACAGTCTGGAAGAGTTAAAAGAAAATAATAATTGTAGCTGTACTGTAGAAAGCTGGATGTGCTGGGTCCTACCTCCAGCTGCGTCCTGGGTAATTAGAGCTGCTGGTTCTGCTTTGCTCGCTTTTGTTCTAGTGCGGTGGTCTGTTCCCAGCCTGCCACGACCAGAAAAAGCATCACACTTGTTCCTTCTTGCAAAGCTTTTTACTGTCCTTCATGAGGGGGAAGGCTTTAATCAGACACTGTAAATGCCTGGAGGCAAACTGCAANCAAATACCCCCAAACCGCTCCAGGTGCAGAACATAACACATGATGAGAAACATGTTAAACTGTGTTCCTTTTTGAGCCGAAATTAAAGGAATTGGATTAATGATTATATAAGTAGACACACATGAAAACAGATTGACTAGAGATAGGGAAACAGGTGAGTGCAAACAGGACAGGAGATAAGGGGACAGGTGGGTTAATTAAATTGCTTTTTAAAATACTGAAGATTTGTGTGAGGTAAGAAGGAATGGTAGCACAGTGACTGGTTTTTATTTTAACTCCACCTGATCCCAAACCACCCCACACACTGTCACCATATGACCTTCCAAAAGAAGATGCTCAAAGGGGAGGACAGAGGGTACCTGTACAGAGCAGAAACGAGAGCCAGAATTCATCTCTCCCAGCATCAGCCTTCCGAAACACCGCCAACCAATTCGAGTTTCACATCCAGCTCTCTCTCAAGTCAATGTGGAGGAAGAAGCATTTGAAATGAGTTTGCCTAAAACTGGTGAAAGGCAAGAGGAATGACCCCCTCTTGGTAACTGTCTGCCTTTCATCTCTTTGGCCGCAGGAGGAGCCCAGGTCAGACACCTCTGTGGGTAAAGGCAGAGCAAGTCCTGCCCTTCGTTCCTCTAGAAAAAATGCAAATAAATCAGAAACAATTCTGAAGATGACTCCAGCCACTCTCTTTACACATTTCCCTTCCTCAGAGAAAATCTCTCCCTGGAACACTCAGTATCTTGTTTTTCTGGCTGGTAGCAGGATGATGCTTGGGAAAGACTTTGAGAGAACTGGGATTTCTTTTGTTTTCTTTTTTTTTTCCTTTCTTTTTTCTTCCCTAGGAGAAAGTAAATCAACAGATGAATGTGGAAGCTCTGACTGGAAAAGTATATCCAGACTGGTCTAGAGAGAAAAAAATACAGTGATAACAAGGCAAATCCTGCAATTTCAGGTTTAGATTACATTCATGGGGCAACAGGGAAAAAGTACTGCTCAGCTTTGAAGACTGTCCTCTCTGCAGCCAGCAATCTCAGGCTCTCCATTATTTCTGCAGTAAAAGTCAGTAAAAGATGGAAACAGACAAAATATGGGATGAGAGCACAGTGGCTGGAAGATGATTGCTGTGGTGTTGCTTTTGTATAACATGATATAGTAACCTGCAGAAACGCTGGTGCGTTTAGACAGTCTCACATAGCTTGCCAGGATCTTCCTAAGTGGAAGAAAAAATGGACAATGTGTTTTACGTATTTCCCTGGGCTCAGTTTTCCTGAGCTTTGAATGCAAGAAATCCTGGGTATCCTCTTCCATCTATCAACGCAGACCTTTAGCCAAATAATATTCAGGCATAAATGTTAGAAGCCCATCAAAAATGAATTAGGTCGCAGTCCAGCCAAACCCTCTGCCCCTGAGCATCTGCTCTTGCTTGTCTCAGAATCTGAATAATCAAGAGTGTCAAGGACCAGTCAACCGGCTCCGGGGATTCCCAGGCTTGAGAAATCATGGACAGAGGCAGCGACGGTTCCGCACCGTCCCCAGACTGGGGGAAGAGAATTGCTTGAGACACGGTAGGAGCAAAACGATAGGGAAACAGAGATGCGGGAGAGAACAGGAAATCTAATGTTTCTTTAATAAAGCAAAGTTTTATCTTAATTCCATTACAATTATCATAATTCTATTACTTGGTAAGAGCATACGGTTTTATCTGCGCCGGTAGAACAACTTCAAGACTTGGAAATCTTGTTTCCTTTCCTAGATTCATCACCGGCTTATTCTGGTAATCTTTCAAAAATGAGGATTATGATATACCTTTCCCCTGGGAAACTGTAAGGCTCACTTACTCCAAGTTTGCAAAGCTGTGCTTGGAGATTGTCATATGGAAGATAGCTTAAATGGCAGTACATTTCCATGGGGAAAGAGGTATCTGATATATTTGCAAAGAATCAGTCTGAGTGGTGCAAGATTCCAAAAGACAAGCAGAAAAAAACCCACCCCAAACTAACCTGACATTGCAAACCGTATTAAAGCGTACAATTTTGTTTCCAACTATACAAGAAACCTTTGGTTGACTTAACCTACAAAAGATAATAACGTGCAATTAACATGTAACAAATGACAGGTCTTATTATTGCTGGAACCAAAAGCACCTCTAGGACAGTTTTCCATTCTTGGCTCGGTCTGACCTAAGCGAATAGTTTTCAGGTTGTTGGGGTTTTTTTGTTACTTTTTGATTCCCAGAATCAGGTTTTAAGAGCCCAGGGTGCGAGACGGCACTATGGGATACACCAAGGAATTATTTTAACTAGACCTCTTCCTGAAAGGCAGTTATTATGAAACTTGAAGAGATGTGTCTCTGATAAACAACACCCACCTTCCCCAGCCTGCAGCTTGTTTGAAGTGGCATGAGGCCAGAAATGAGCTTTGTCAACAGGTTTAATTTGGGTTCTTTTAATTCAGGGCTTGGTTTGCTTCAGAGACAAGCTCCCACTAGGAATCCAACAGACTTTCTCAATTTTTCAGGGCGGGTAAGATGCCCAGGAGTTTCAGAGAGCCACAGGACAGTGGATGTGAAGAGAAAACCAAAGCCAGGCTGACGTCCAACTGGATCCTTAAATGTCACATCCAAGCGTGTTGTTATGCTTTATATAAAAATCACATCCTTTCAAAATCTATCCATCCTCCGAAAGCTTACGTCCAGATGTTGGTGCTTTCAGGGCAGATCAAACGAGCCATGCCACACACCCGGCACCTCCTAGCTCTTTATCTGAGAAAGTATTAATTGATGTCATCAAGGTGTGTCCTTGATCCCAGGACCAGTTGAACAGCCAGCCCAAGCCCTCCATCAGGCTCCAGGCAGGAGCAATTAAGCTCTACCCTGTAGTAAAAATAGCTCCTGGTGCCCATCAGATCAGCGGCGGGGCCACTCGGAGAACACAGAGGTCAGGACTTAGTCGAAGAGAAACTCTTCAGCCCTCCCCGAATCCAAGAAACGGACCAAGTAATAAATAATGGCTTCAGTTCACAATTTTGGTGGTTCCTTTCCAAGCCTTTAAAATCGATGTGCAAACAGGCCTGACGTCCCTGCGAGAACTGCACCGTCCTGCATCTGTCTCACAGATGAGCCAATTAAAACACAGAAATGGCAAAGAGAAGCATTTCAGAGCACCCATCGGTTTTAAGTGCTGAAGTTTTCCTGTTTTTCCTCCTAATTTGGAATACAAGAACCAGCGGATTCCCGTGGTGGCACCCAAAATAAAAAGCATTCCCAATTAGTGGAATGAGTTGAAAAGCGGAGCTTCTGTGGCTTGACCCAACCTTAAGAGGGAACCCAATTATAAAACTGATTCATGAGCTAAAATATCTGGCTCTCAATTTTTTTTTCACGACCTACCTCCAGTCCTCAAACCCCTGCTGTCTGGACGGAGGAGCTCAGCGTCCACCCTGCTTGTCTATTCTCTTGATTATGTTTTCTTTCGTTTTTTTTCCTTTTTGTTTAAATACGGTTCAGGACATTAAAATATTTTCAATAACTAAAGCAAGCTGCTGTTAGGCTGCATGTGCTGCAAAGCGCTAAATTTCATCCACAACTACTGTAATAATTCTTACAGCAACCCTTATGATACTTCCAGATGTTGGTAGAGGCATTATGCTTTCCAAGTACAACTCAAATCCCACATGTATCCCAAAACCACATGGAAGGGAAAAGTTAGATCTGGGGGTGGACAGTGTCTGCGTAATTTCCTTAGCTCTCTGCAGTCGCGTTCTCTCTCTCTTCCCTCCTCTCTCCTGCCACAGATTCGCTTAATGACTGCAAATAGGTATGAAGGATTTGCTGCAATAAAGGCAGCACGTCGTAACAAGCAAGTCTTTGAGACAAACCCCCGTGTTCTGCACCCAGATTTGTTCCCCAGGTTTGCGATACTACACATTGCCATCCTACAAATCAAAAATTGACCCCACACTGTAACTATTGCGATGCGTTGAAAAGAATTCCCGAGGCTTCCAACCTCCCTCTAATCCTTCCTTTTTTTTTTTTTCTTTCTCCTCTGCCCTTTCAGCAGAAGCAAATCCCGACATGAGGACTCCAAACAGACCAGCAACAGACTTTGCACTTAGTCCTTTTTGCTCATCTTTGGCTCTATTTGGATAGTGGATTTCCCTTGCTGCCTCTTTGAATTTTGGCCGCAAGAAGTATATAGCACAGACAAATGGAAGCCTGCGAAATGAAAGCAATGTTGCTGAATCCCATCAAGGATACACAAACCCGGCTGCTCTGGGATATTAAAAATAGCCTGTGCTGTCAGTTATGGCTCCGGATTACGTAGAGGGGTCGGGAAGCATTATTTATTTATCCCTCATTGTTTACTAGCTTCTAGAGCCCTCACAAAATTGGGTAACTCTCGCGTTCACGAGCTCTGGGGTTCCCAGGCCAGAGGCCAGTGTCTCATGCAGCCCCTGGGAAGGAGCAGAACCACCGCCAGGGAGAGACGGCTCCTTAATCATGATTGACTTTACGTATTACGCTGTCACAAATTACTAGACTCCTCCTAGTCTAATTTTAGTACTTTTGTTGGCTCAGGGATGACATTTCCATGCTGTCCTTCAAACTTCCAGGCATCTTGGTCACATTGAGGCAAACTTGATTTTTAGTGATTTGTCCTAATAACAATTCTGGTTTTTCATCGTGTCACCTGGCACTGGAGCTCCAGCGTGCACCGTCTGATGTGATGCCAGTCACTCGAAAGGGACCTGGGCAACCGCCAAACGCTGCAGCCAGTTGAAATTGCTGAGGGGAAACCACAAGGACTCTTCTGGAGACTGGCCCTCATCTGGGATTACATTGAAAGGTGAAAACATTATATGAGATAAACCACTATATATTATAGGAGGGCCCTCTGGGGTGACACAGGCTTTGGTGTGTGCCATCTGGCAGCGTCCTGACCTTTTAGAACAAGTCCTCTAGTCCTTGCATGAGTTGTCTTTAATACGCCACGTGCATCATGGAAAACCGACACGTCAGGGCTTCCAAAGAAGGAACAGCATTTGGCTCTTCTACTTACGGAGGGCTCAGCTTGGGTCCTCTGCCTGACAGCAAACTCTGCTTTTACTCGGCCACCTACCGAGCGGCAACATGTTTGAAGGTGAATCCCTTTCCGAGCCCTTCACAGCATCAACATCAATTGGTGGGGTTAAGTACTCCCTTCCCTGCGAAATATTTTCTCTTGACATTCGTTGCATGTCACAGAGCGCGAGGCAGCAGGTCTGAACAGGAGAGTGAGTGAAAAAGAGCCCCATTTGCTACCTTGCGGCATCACACAGTGATCAGACAGGTAGATAAGGCCTCTCCCCCTTATACAATCAGATTGGAAGTGGAAGTGAAGACCACATGTTCAGGGTTTCTCTTTGGGGATGACTTATTACTAGGGATGCTCATTTTTCCCTCTTTCTTTTTTTTTTTTCCCAGCTGGAGTGTAAATACAGAACAAATAGAAACAAATGGCACAGGAGGTAGGAGATAGGGAGAAAAGAGTATGTCCCGGAGAACAGTAAAAATAAATCTCCAGCCATTGGCACAGTAAGGGCTGCTGCCTAGAAGTGTGCTCATAATCTCATGCGAATTCCGAAAAGGAAAGGCCTGAAAAACTTGGGAAAACACAAGGGAAAGTGTAACAGCCATTTTATAGCGGAGCTGTTAGCTGGGTGAAATTTGGGTCTGAAAATTCTCCAGCCCTGTTGCAGTTGTGACACAGGTTTCTTGCGATGGCAAAGGGAAGGAGAGCTGGCACATTTTATTAGGCCCAAGTAAGATGCTGGAAACACAGGAAAAAAGCCCTGGGATAAAGATCTTAGGCTTACACCAACCACCCAGTGCCATTGGCATGTTCTCCTGCCATCCCTCCCCTAACCCAAGCTAATTTCTCGGACTAAGACCCTCTCATTGGTCTGGGGAACAAATACACCCCAGTGCAGCCCCCTCCAGGTTCCTTCCCCTTCTAAGCACCGAGGTGTTGGTCTCATGTAGCATCACCGGCTCCCTGAGTGCAAGAAGCTGCTTGGCCAGAAGATGTTTGAACTGAAGTGTCACTCGTACAGGAAACCTGGTCAGCTGTGGGAGGGCTGAGGAAAATTGTAACCCGTGCCAGGGATATTTTTAAGTGCGGATCAGGACTTCACAGTGGTGTGGTGAGGCCTTGTGCTTATAAAATGCTTAGGTTATAAAAGTGCTAATTGGCATTTTCTGCCCTTGGCAAGAACATTCTTTGGCTCCTAAGCGAAAGAGCAGGGGGATGATTTTTCATCTTGGGCTGTAGCTGGTGGTAATTTGCTGATTATAGAGGCAGAAACAGCTTGCTCTTTCCAAGGAGGAGGAAAAGGGTTAAAACCCCCATTCACCTCGGTTTTGGTGAGATGAAGACTTTCCAGCATCATAGTAGAAGTTGTACTGGATGTTCTGGGCCATGGCACTAGATAATACTGCTGCAACATTGCTTGAAAGCCTGTTATTTTAAAATCTTCTTACATGGCAATCCTACTAGCAGTCCCTACTTGGCAGATATGGTGTCATAAGCAGCTTTCGAAGCACTTTACTGAGGTGATCAGTAAAGATACTCAAGCTTTGGAGATAACGGCTTCCTCTGAAGCCAGGGGAGAGAAGCATTTTGCTCCAGGCTACCCCAGAAAGCCTCTAGCCAAGGTGAAAATAGAGCAAATGATAGAGCATCCAATGTTATAAAATCTACCCTAACTTGGAAAGAAAAAAAAAAATATTAAAGGGAGTGAGAGGTGATTATCAGTAAGGACTCAGAAGTGACAAGTTTATGTACTAAGACTGAGAAACTTCAGAATAAATTAGACAAGAAAGTGTTAGAAAGAAAGGGGGCAGCTCGGCTGTGACAGGGACATTCCTGCCATAAGAGGATGCTCTTCCTCCCCAGCTGAGCAGTTTACTTTCTTCAGCTGTGTAGTGCTAGAAAATTATTAAGCATTTAAGAAACTAAAATATTATCTGTTCCATATTTGGTTTGAAATATTACTGAGAGCAACTGAAGAACAAGAACTGGCTACTACAATATTTCCTCCATGGACTCTGTTCACATCATCTGACAAAAACTCAGCGGAACCACAACAGGCTCTGAACTGAATTCTTTTCCTCTATGACAATTTTTGACTGCACTCCCACACTCTGTGTGCGGGTTACAGGTTGCATTTATCCAGTTTTCTTGGATCCTTTGACCTTCTTGCTGCTGAAGGGCAAATGTGAAGGTTCCTCGGGAAGCACAGCTGCTCAAAAAGGGCCGTATTTTACAGATGGCAACTAACCCAGCTCAACACGCAAATAAGATGCTCGAGAAAATGGAGTCTGTAACGTCGGTTCCATATCTGAGGCTTAGGAAACCCCACCACCATGGATCAGGCATTATTTGTTATATCGTTTCTCATCAGTTCAATGTTTTAGAAAAAAAACAGAACTGGAACAACCACAGTCCCTTCTCTGGAATTGTTTGCTCTTCATGAATGAACCTCACTCAACAAACCTTTGTTCCAAAGCCGGTTTTCATTCTCTATCAGCTGACTTCTCACATCCTGATTCAACAAAGCGCTAAAGCTTGAACAATTATTTATGGCGTAACTCCTGCTTTAAGCTGTTCTTTGCTGAACCTTGTTCCCAGAATTTATGCAGGGAAAGATGTAGCCTTATGGCACTAGGAAAATTCTCAGTAAAGCAGCCAAATGAGATACGAGCTCGGGACTGGCTTTTGTATCTCGTGATGATCAGTAGTTTTCCTTGCATTGCAGAGAAACTTGGAGCAGACGAAGGGGAAGGAAACCCCAGAAGCGATGCCAGGCTGTCGGGTGGCAGAGCCTGGAGTCCGTTACACATTTCTACAGGTCCGGGGCAGGGCACACGACAGGCAGCGACAGCACGGGCTGGACTCCAGAGGTGACCCTTCTGTTTGACTAGATCAGAAGATCTACTTTTCATTGACAGGAATGACAATGAACGGTGACGGGGATTTCTTCCTTTAGACTTTCCACGAAGTAGAGCCTGCATCAGAACTACTATTTTGCACAGCAAACCCCATCACCGTTTTTTATGAATCAAATTCCAGCCTAAGACTGGGTTTTCCCCACTTCATTTTTTTGTTTTTCTGTTGTTTTTCTCTTTTTTCTTAATTCCATCCAATGGCCACTGGGAACCTTTCGTTGTCAGGAAATGGTAGCAAGTACTAAAAGGAATTTTAGGGGATAAAAGTATCAGGGGTTTTGTCTGTAGTCACCAGAACCAGCATCTAACTTTTTTTTTTCACCTTCCTCTCATCCCTAAGCCTCTATTTTTCCTACCAATTTCTTCTTGCTTCTCACATGATTCATGGAGCTCGCTTGCCCCCGAGCAGACGCTCGCTGTGTCTGTGGCCTGTGCAGCCCCGAGCACACGGGCGATGAAATCTCCCTTGGATCTGTTGGATTCCTCTGACAAAGCAAGGGAAGTGGCAGAACAAAAGGATTTGCTATTTTTCTCAAAAGATGTCTGCCGAACGTCTCACGCATGAAGAAAAATATTCTACAAGAGACACAGTCAAATCCATCTCCTGTTGCGATTGTCAATTTTCTGGATGACTGGAAGTCTGTAACCTGTACCTGAACCTTTCTGGTTGCTCAGTCTGTGGGAATTATTTTGGCGGAAGGCAAGACAAAACAAGTCCCTGCTGACTGCAGCAGAAAAGCTGACAGCCAAACGTAATTCAGGAAAACCTACAAGCTCACTCAGGCACCGTCGCCTGCGGATATCGGGGTCGGATCCTGTGAAGTGCTGAGGACTTCCTACTGCTTCTCTCCACCCAGGTAGCAAAGCTGTGGAGAAGAGACCACCACCACCACCCCCCACCGCCAAGTCCCAGCTCAGTATTCTCCCAACTGCCTCCTCCTTTCTGGCTAATCCTGGAACAGATTTGCATGTTCTAGTTTTTAATTAAGAAAGGTCTCAGCATTTCAAGGTCACAGAAGAAAGATATTGAGAGGGAAATGCTTTGGAGGAGCAAACACAGTTAGAACAAGAAGGAAGGTAAATGCCAGATTTCCTCTCCAGTCATTCATTATTTGCATATTCTAAAATCCTTCTATGAAGGTCCAAGTTCTGTTTGGGACATGGTATTTTTCCTCTTTGTTTTGTCATAATTCGTGCTTGATAATTAATTGCAGAAAACCGTAAGACTATTCCTCCTGGAAATTATGCATTTACACTTGTCAAAAATGTCATCTGTTAATTACTCGTGGTGAGGATCTGCATAATTTTGCTTTGATGCCGCGTTTCATTCTAGCCATGGAGAAGTTGCCTCCTTGTGCCCTGGGGTCACGGGCAAGTGCGGAGGGAAGGGGAGTCGTATGGAGACACCAGCCAGGGCTGTGACAGAAAACCTAGAGAGACATTCGGGAGCAGTGAAAGTGAGAAATCATTCTATAAAGAGGCTTCTTCACTCCTGGTGTCCAAGGCCAAAAAGGAATCATGAAACAAAACCTTGCCGAATATTCTGTGCCTCCTCATCAGCGCATTTCATTTTCAGCCCAGTATTTCTGCTCTCCCAGTTCTCTCTCAGAGGTGGAAGGCAGCAGCTCTCCTGCCAGCTCTGCACGGCTCTTACTAGGAGAGTGCTATTTCATTCTATAAACTTTGAATCCTTTAGACTCTTAATGAGTCTAGAAGTGCATACACGGGCTCTGCAGGAGCTCCTGGGCATTCCTGCTTTCCACGGGGACAGGGCTCCTGCCACCACCCTCTCTGGGGAACACGGCACATCCGACTTCTGTCCTAACGTCCGCATTACGATTCAGTCTCCATCCAGAACCCTTACGAGGCACCTCTTTGCTCACCTTATCCTTGCTTTGTTTCCAACCTATCCAAATTTGCAGCACTACCCGAGATTCCCTGCTTTTCCTACCCCCATCGTTCTCAGGTTCCCCAGCAAAGACGGCGCATCGTCCCTTCCAGCTCCTCTCCTGCTACTCCTCAGCACAGACCCCTCTGCAGCATTTCAAGAGACCGGTCCTTTTCCCTCCCTCCCCACGAGGTGCTTCTGCCAACCGTCTTTTCAGTAAGAAAAAAAGGAATAACTAAAACCATTTGGGTTTGTCCAGAGCTGTGCCACACACGCTGCGCTAGATCAGAGAACAGAAATATTAAGGGGTTCCTAACCCCTGGACATCACGTTCATGGAACAATCCATTTCCATGTAACACCAATGCCACCCTTCAGAAAATATTTTAAATCTCCTAGAAGCCAAAATGAGAGCTGCTTGGCCATTGAGCAAAAGAGAATAAGCCTCTCCAGACAAAACCAGCAAATCCTTTAAGAAGTAGAATACATTTATTAGCGAAAAACCAAAGTTATGGCTGTTTCAGAGGTCAGGCAGAAATGCCCAGCAAACCCTTTTCATTTGATCCATGGAGATCAATGTTTATATTTTTGCTATTTATGTGTGAAATGCTATGTGAATGTAGGGTATTATCTGACAATTTAGTGCTGCGTTTTGCCAGATCTTCTCTAAAAGGTGAGAAAATGTATATTCCAAAGGTCCGGGTCCCAGAGTCAAGAAAACGGCACTGAAATCAATCGAAAGTGCTTTTGCTTCGCAACCAGGTTTCATTCCGTGAGGTGCTGATTGGTTTCATGGGTGAAACCAAAGGAAAAAGAAAAGAAGTGAGCCAGGAAGAAAGGAAGTGTCCCCGAGAAGTGTTTTTCTGCCTGAGGAGGGATGTGGGGATGATGCTTTCCCTGTTTCAGAACAGTCTCTGTGGTGGCCAAACCTTGACACTGGTTGGACCTTGGTATCTGACACCAGCTCCATGTTTAATAAGCCACTTACCGCCCTCCCTGCGGACCCTAATGCATGGGACTCTCTGGGGAGCAGGAATGGCAAAGATCACAACAGCGCCTTGAAAGATAGTGACATTTGTGGAAGGAAGAACAGCAAATAAAGTTAAATAGAAATGAAGCTTGGTTTTTAATTTTTGTAATGGCAAACCCTCTCCATATTGATGTTCATTGTGGAAGAAGGTAAAATAACCTTAAAAAAAGTAGTGCCCTGTCTCTACTGCCAGTCAACGACCACTCTTCTACACTAACTTCATCAGCTTTCAACTGCAGCATCAGTCAGTTTAATCGCCTTGGCTGGATGGGAGGACCAAGCCTGGGTGCTTCGGGAAGTGTCCCCTTGGGACGGGGCCTTCTGTGCCGTAGAATGCCCAAGGAAACGAAGAAGTCCCTCTGAAGTTCTTAAGAACATGTTTTCTGTTTGACCTCAAGGAGAGTGGAAGGAGGTGGAGGGAGATTCAGGAAAACACTGACATGGTGGAATAGAAAGAAAACCATTAATTTTCTTTGTATTCCCTGCCCAAGCATGGAGGAGTCGCAGGGACGGTAGCGAGGGTGCGTTATTCAATGGGGACATGGAAAATCTCTGGTGAGAGATTTTTTTCCCCTCTAAAATAGCCGTTCTGGGAAAATGATGTAGATTTGGAGATGTGGCCTTATGTTTCAATCATAACAAACCTTACAAAGTCCAGAACGCTGCAGAATTTGGAGCAAACAGAAAGAAATTAGGTGGCAAGAAAGGAGCTCTTTCAGATGTAAACAACAGAGTTTTCTATTATTACTTGGTCTGAACCTTTTCACATGAGGATGAACTTAACAAGTTTTTGGAAAACTATTATTTTTTATAATTTCTTAAAAAAAAAAAAAGGAAAAAAAATCATGTTGGACACCTAAATTTCTCTTTTAAAGCATTATAAATCTCTGCTTTTATGTTGCTAAACCAGAATAAAATTATTTCTCATATAAACCAATTTGCAAACCTTTTAATTAACAAAAACTACCAAAAAAAAAGAAAAAAAAAAGAGGGAGAAAAAAAAAGCAAAATATCAAGAAAACTTGCAACAGGTTTTCTCTAAGCATGGGTGGAGTGGAAAAAGTGAGCCAAGATAATTACCCACACTTAGTCATAAGGAGCAGGAAACACAGTAAAAAAAAAAAAAAAATCTAATTGGAGCTGTTTTTCATATATATATATTAAGGTGTTAATTTCCATCACATCATACAACGCAAGAACATACAGCTCGACGCGCGGGATCCTTTGCCTGCATATGAAATGATTAAAAAAATAGCAAGTATATATGCAGATGTCGATACGGGCATGCACGCACTTCCACATACATACATCAACTTAGGCAATATCCCATGTTCATGGAAAGTTTTGTTTCTTTGCTCTCAAGCAGATCTTGCCTGTGCTTCTGCACGGGAGCACGGGAACGACAGAAACCAGAGCTGCAAACCCAGCAGGCTGGGAGCCAGGCACGTGAGCTGACAGAAAAGAGGGCTCTGTCTCATCGTGGACCAGGTCGGACGAGGTGTGAGATAACCACAAATCCTCCAGGTAATTAAGAATGACCGCAACAAATCCTAATTCTTTCAGAATGGAATGGGAAATTCATCTTTTTGCCATGGGCTTCCTTTCTCCCAAGGAGCATGGGAACAAAAGCCGGGCGCGGGGGGCTGATGGTGCGAACGCTCAGTAGGTGCTGAAACAATTTCATTTCAAGGGAAATGAGGTCAATGGATCCAGCTGATTATTGTGCAGTTCAAAATGGTCTGTATGACAGAAAAATGCCAGAATTTGAGGCTGGTAGAAAGTGATGCTGCTCATCCAGCTGAGAGACTTGGCCCATGGATCATCAGGAACACCGGCGTCACAGCCTGCCCCGGGTAACTTTGGGTGTTGCCCTTGTTCATCTTTATGTCATGCCATGTCAGGGATTTTAGAATGGCACGTCCTGATGGGTTTGTTGTTCTAAAGGGTGGTGGTGTTACAGGCACAAGTTCTGCTGGAGCAATCTCCTTTCAGAGCTGCACAAGATGTCAAATGGAAAGTCACCTAAGAATTCGCATGGAAAATAACAGAAGTGAGCAAACAAAAAACCTCATATATTTGTATTTGCAGTGAGAGTGCCCCTCTCCTCCCACTTCTGCTGTCATTGTTGCAGAATGGCATTCAACAACACGAACTCATTCACCTCCACAGAGGGAGAATGTTAACTTGGGTGGCAACATGGAAAGACGCTGGCAAAACTAGTACGGATTAAGAAATAGATTTGACTCGGCAACATAATGTCAGAGACAATTCATAAACTGTTCCATGAGTTCATGTCTCTTACCTTCTCCTCTTCCTCTATGTTCCATCTAAAAATAGCAAGTGCCATCCACATCCCCGGGAAGTGGCAGCACAGATGCCCGTCAGTAACACCAGAAGTCTGGCTGTCTCCAAGTCTAACGAACACCCGTTGACTCACAGGGCTCCCAGATGCCAATCAACCTAGGCAATTAAGTATCCTAATTTTCCTCCTATCTGCTCTAGAGAGCTAATGTATAAAGGGAGGTGATTTCCATTGGAACCGTCTCACCTTTGATTCCAATGAAAACGAGAAATCCAACCAATCCATAATTGGCTGAAAGGTCTGTGAAATCCCCAAAGCCAGAAGCTACTTGGAGACCCTTCGGGCTCAAGACGATTACTTATATATAACAGGCACAAGAACTTCAATAGTGACATCTATAAAAAAAATCAAAAGCATAAACATGCTAGGCCTGAGAAGGTAAGGATCCCACCCAAACTAGTCTTTAACCTGGCTTTCAGGTTAAAGAAATTAATTAATTCTTAATTCTTAATTCTTCAAGATTTAGCTGTGCCACTGAGTCTGATACATCCACCAGCAGATAAATGGATGAAGATGCCACATGAGCTCTGTAGGAGCAACAAAAAAAGATAATTCCTTCCTGGAGTCACCCATCGAATCCAAGGAAAAGGGCTTTTAAAAAGAAATCTGGATAGAGAGATGAGATCTGGTCAGCCACACGGCCAAGGTCATAGATTGAGAGGCTTAGGTGATGCATTTGGATGTGTTACAGTTTCACACAGTCATCCTAGTCATCTCCTTCCTCATAAGAGTAAACAACTCATCTGCCTTCTGCAACCAGGAATGATCGCTGGGCAGCTGATACATTCTCCGAAAAACACAGTGAGAACAGACCCCCGCACAGGAACACCACCAGTCTGTATTCCATCCAGTAGTCTCTTGGCAATGTGCTAGGGATTTAGCAGTTTCTACAGATCTTAACAATGTTTATGAGATTTATAGGTGAATGAGTTTTGACTAAAAACTATATAATGCACGACAAATACAGCTGTGCTTCGGGATTAAGTTCCCTCAGACCAGAGCAGTACTTGGCTTTCTCGTGTTCAAGTAAGAACCTGGAGGCTCACCTGATATTTGCAAAAACCCCCTTGTTATTACGGTCAATAGTTTTCATTCCTTAGATCAGCCATATAAAGTGATAAAATTTGTTAATGTTTTTGGCAGCAACCGAGACTGTGGTTTAGTGGTAACAGAGACTTTAGAGGAAAAGCAGAACTCCCGAGGCTTGCTTAGTGCACGCTCTCCAACGACGACAAGAACTAGATGCTTCAAAAGAAGGATGAAGAAGCCTAAACCTTCCAGGCTTTTCCCCACCACCAGCACAGATATAGGCTGATCTGCTATTAGGGACCATACCACTCTCTGGATCTTTGTGATTCTTTCAAGGCAAGAAGCTTAATTTCCTTTGCAATGAAATTTAGAGGAAGTTATAGCTTTGTGTTTTCTGTAGAAACACCCCATCCATTTTGGGATGCCTACATTCCCTGAAGCAGGGTAGCTAAGCATTTACCTAACCGTAAACATAGGCCTATGTTTTGTACCACCATAGCCAGAACATCAACATCGTGATTTATGTGGTTTTGTTTATTGCTCACAAGTCAAAAACTGCAAATAGAGATGTCGGAGAACTCTGCTGTGTCCCTTCTCCTGCCACCTCACTACACGGGCCACCTGAGCTCTGGGGGCCAGTTCCTCACGCTGCTCCCCTGCTCTTCCCAGGGCTTCGGACAGTCTGGCTGGGGCAGGATGTGAGTCCCTCATTCATCCTCCTTACGGACCAGCTACGCCACTGTGGAATTTTTATTGGCCATAAATACTTTATTGGCTAGATTAATATGATTTAAAGTGTTGCACCTAGTAAATACTGTGTGCTATTTGCTTTAGCAATACCTGTGGAAAAGGGCAATCTGGGGACCCAGGCAACGTTGGGACTATTGGAAGTCAGGGATCTGAATGATTAGAGGGGGGCCTGGATGAAGAACGATGTGAGGTTGCTCTTGGAGGGAGGTCCATGTAGTGAAGGGACTCTCCATTGGTGCGTGCTGCTACCATGTGTTGTAATGTTCCACTCGACTGACTGTCAAAGCTTTCGACAGCCTCGCCTGCTGACTTGTGACCAGGGGATCCCTTTCAACACAGGGAAAGTCTGCTGGGGGAAAGAAAGAAAGAAACACTTTTAAAAAGAAATAAATGATAGTTGGTTTTCTGGTGGTCTTATTTTTATTGCCTGCGGATTTGCTGCTGGAGTCCTGCCTTCATCACAGGGGTCAAAGCTGGTGTGTGTTGTTACAGGATACAAGACAGGGCTTTTACCTGCCTCAGCTATTGTCCTAATAAGTGGAGGGCAAAAGGCATATTCCTTCAAAGCTTTATATAGTTTTGTAAAGACGCGTGGATTCCTGGCCCAAAAAAAGGAAGAAGAAAAGACCAATTTACTTCAGAAAGTGAGCTGAGAAAAAGTAAACAGGACAATATGCTGAGGACCATCTGTTTTCCTTTCCCTGCCAAGTGTTTGCTCACAACAACTAGGAAAAAGTGACCAACAGGGACCGAGGAGGTTCATTTCAGACAAAACTGGCAGGTTCAACTGAAAACCTATCTGAAATAGCAGCCCTCCTGTCCCGTGTCTGCAGGGACTCTTTGCTGTCATTAACACATTTTCAGGCCACGGGGGCTGAAGGGACACTGGTGTCTTCTCCATCACTTGATCTTGCACAAAGACATTTTGCTTCTGACTTCCTGGATAACGTGACAGGAGGGGAAAAAAAAAAAAAAGAAGAAACAACAACAAAAAAAGGGACCTGAAAATACAAATAGAAAATTGGCTGAAACATTACAAAAGATGGCATCAAAAGACCTGGCTGTTAAAATACACAAACACCAAGGGAAGGGGGTGCAGAAATGCCATCACCACATCCATTATCTCATCTTCTTTAATGGAGAAAGGCTGCCAAGAGGAGAGTCAAACACGTTATGATGCATCCGAGTTGGATGGCTTTTTTATCACAGGTGTTTTCTTGTGATTCCTTGAGTGGGTTTTTTGGCCATTTTGTTACCGTTTGAAGTGCTCACCTCATACTGGTGTCCCAACAGGTCAGGAAATCCCTGAGGGGATTTTCATGGGGACTTTGCAAACTCTGTTTCTTCATTCATGACCAAGGTCTCCCTCCAGTTTGTCTGACTCAAGGCAGGAAGGTGTGGAGACAGGAGACAACCTTTTTTTCTTCCTTACCAATCATAGATCACCCAGGTGTGCTACAAAACAGTATGTTTTCCTAAAAAATCCAATGGACTCTAACAGAGGCTTCAGAGGTGAAAACAGCCCTCCCAAACCCAGTGTGCCCTTGAACCCTTAGAGACAGCTCAGCTGGAAAACCGTCCCATCAGCATGTCCAGAGTGCAAAATACGAAGCCCAGAAAAGGAAGGCTGAAAAGGAGAAGAAAATGTTTGCTAAAGAGAAAAGAATGGTGGTCGCGTTTGCACAATTCCTGCAGCTTGCACTGCCACCTGGGAGCTTGACTGGCGCTCGGGGGGAGCAGCAGGAAATGTTGCACGTGGGTACATGTAGAATCTCCAAGGAGAGGAGAGAGCCGTGAAAAGGTGATGCCCGAGGATGGAAGAGCCAGAGCTCTTTGGGAACGCGTCTGCGTGAGGCAGAGAGTCTGAGCTGCTAAGGGGGGCTGTGAGTGTCACTTAGACATCATCATCCCAACCACATCCCAGGCAAGGGCTTGTGCATGTACAATTCTCCAATGTGACACATAGTAGGATGCGCAGTTGTAATTACCATTAAAAATAAAAATATCACAGTAGAGATGTCCTTCTAGGGCTAGACAAGCTCAGCTTCAACTCCTTATGTCATTATAAAGTAGTAAAAGTAAACTTTCCACAATGCACAGGAGGAAAGGATCGTGTAACGATGATAAAATATTGCCATCTGTTGGCATCCTGTGCAAGGAGATCCAGAGACACTCGATGTTTATTCTGCTTGTGTACAGCGAGAGGACAGACGATACATCAGAACACCAAATAGAGAGTAATTTCAAAAGACAATTCTCCTTTTTTTTTTTTTGCAACTGTCTATTTTTTTTTTTTTTTTTTTTTTTGGGNCTGTCTTTTTTTTTTTTTTTTTTTTGCTTTGGGTGTTCAGGGCTTCCATCCCCCTCCACTCCTTCCCAACCATGGCATGCAGCCCCACAGGTTTGGCCAAGTCCCGAATCTGGATTTCCAGGGTTCAGGGTCTACACTTTGGAAGCCATCTATTCAGAAAACAGTGCTGCGGAGAGAAGCCCTTTAATATTATTATTAAAGACCAAGTCAGATGGCTGTAACAAGCTGGAATACTGAGGGGGGGGGGTTGGGAAGGTGGAATATTATCACCTCAAGTGAGATGGAAGGCAGCACAAAGGACCTTCCTCCCCAGCTATTGTACAGGCCCCTCGAAGGCTGAGCAGAAAGGAACTGGTTTTATTGAAGTTGGAATTTTGGAGTGCCAGAGCCCTCACCCAGGCAGGGAGGCAGGTTTCAGGAAAAACAATAAAACTGCCTGCTGTTTCTTCCAGTTTGAGATAGAGAAAACCCTTTTAGTCAGACATTCCCCATGACCTCAGTGCCTGGTGTGCCAGGAAAGCACATTTCATGCGACCGCGGGGATTTCCAGTGTTGCTGCGGGGCCCCTTGCCGGAGCTTGCAGAGGGATACTGGGAGACACATGGTATCCTAAGGCCTTGACACCCACGTTTACTTCTCAAAATACCAACAGCATAAGCCCTGTATCAGATCCATAAACTTCAGGGCTTGGTTACCAATTCATGTGACTCTTAATTCTCTTAAAATACCGAAGCTACTCTTGAAGATACGCACCTTGAAAGTTGAAGATAGAAGCACCAACCTGCCTCTGTGCTGTTGTAGAAACCTTGAGCTGAATGGGTAACCTTGGTCCTGAAGTTCCCATGTTTATCCCAACCACACGTCTGTCCTCAGCCTCTTTATCTGATGTTTTTAGCTGAGGGCTCCAAAGTGTTGGTGCCCATCACTTGCACTGACTCCTCCAGCACCAGTATAAACGCTCTCTGTTACAGCACAATCTTGCAAGAGAAAATCATCTTCCAGCTAAAAGGTTCTCCTTTGAATACAAGAGACTAAGGGTGGGCAAGGCAAACAGCATTATTTGCCTGGCTAGATGAAGTGAAACTATGTTTTAATTGGAAAGAAAGCCAAAATTTTCAACCTCAGAATCTGGCACCGTCAAGAGGGTATCTTAGTTTGAACAAGGTCAAAGAAGAGGTTGACGGTGTCTTGTTCCTGGCTGGAATCTCTGAATATAACGGGGAGGCAAAAATAAAAATCAGTGGTGAAAATATCTTAAGGTTCATACCATTTTTAAAAAAGCATGCAAGATTTTAAAGTATTCAAAAAATTTAACTGAATATTTTTTTCTTCTATTTTCTTTCAAATACTTTCAGTCAGATAATCTGCTTCAGGTTTTTGCACTGAAAGTGGTAAAAGAAAAATGCCTTGCAATTATTTTTCAGTGAAAAAAAAAAAAAGTTTTATTCAAGAAAAGGTTGAGGTGTCTAAGTGAAACTTTAAACAAAATATTGATGGCACAGGCATTGATTTTATTATAGGAAGCTGAAAGCATGCACTTATCCCCTTTCAGTTTTAAAAAAAAAAAAAAAGTTTACTCTTATCAATTCTTGCAGCCATTTCCATAAATTTCCTTCTAAGCAAAATTTGATGATTTCACTGTTTCCCTCAGAAAAATACAAAACCTAATCTCCTCCATCTGCTTTTAGTTTTAGCTAAAAATATGTCTAAAACAAGAAGAGTGATGCTTCAGAAAAATATTACTGAAAAAAAAAAGAAGGAGAAAAAAAGAGTTCTGGATCAAATCCAAAGATGCCTGACAATTTTCCCATCCCACAAAAGCTTGAGATTTCAAAAAAACATCTTTGCTCTGCATTAGGAACAATTTTTTTAGAGAAAGAGAAAAGACCCACCCAAGACCATATAATAGCCCAGTGGTGGAAGGTCTCACTTGGGACCTCGGTTATTCCAATTCAAATATTCTCACTGTCTGTTCGAGATGTATTTTACTGTCAAAAGCCAGGAGCGATCCTGGACCTGGGAAGCTTTGGTCAAAATGGATACATTCTTGCAAAAAAAAAGTTGTGGTTTGATGAATCATGAGGAAAAAGTTTCCTCCAGAAATTCTCGACTCACTGTAGAAGTTGCTACTTTGACTAAAAAGCCTTATGTGTTCTAAGGACCGCGGGCTCCCAGTATGACCGTGCTGTCTCAAACGGTCAGGAGCTTTGCTGTCTACCATCAGCAGAGATTTTCAGAGTGGGATGTTGAGAGCTCTGGTCATTTGTGGAGGTTTTTTAGCCCCAGCAGAGACACCAGTCCTTTATCAGAGTGTATTCCAGTTGAAACAACGCATCGCCTCCGAGCAGAGGTCTCGCAGCTGAGATGGCAGATGTAGGTAGGAACTGGTACCATTTTCTAGGAGTTGAGAGCTCACTTAAATACAGGTTCTTCTCAACGTTTCAGCCCTGCCACTGGACACTCAGGATGGCCCAAGTGATTCAAGGTAACCTGTGCCTAAATTCATCTCTACAGGTAGAATTATAATCTGGAAAGTTCAGAGCACTTCTTTGAGTCAAACTCCCTGCAAGGGAACCGATCCAACTCCTGTCACTGCTTCATTGTCAGCAGCTGAAACATTAATGTTGGTGAGCAAGGATTGGAGGTGAAATTACCATTTTTGACTGACACTTTGGCTTTTGGAAATCTGGAGTTTGGCTCCGTCACAAAAAGATCTCATCAGGCAAAGAATGTGGCGGGGTGCGGCTGAACCTGCAGGTAACAGGCACTTTCTCCACCGCTTCCCTTTTATTTTTAGACACATTAGGTGAAATGTCACATTTACTACAAGATATAAGAGTCTGGGCTCTCCTGTTAGTATTGAGACTGTCAACAGGGTGGGTTTTTTTCCCTTTTTTTTTCTACTTGCTTTGAAGTAAAACTAATAATTAAGAAGGAGGCTTGGCTACATAAGCCGAGGAATCCGTATTTGACTATTAGTGTTACTACTGTGTTACTACTAATAATAGTGTATCTAAATTGTTTACAGAGATTGGTGTTGGAACTAAACCAGTGATCTAAAGAAGCCCGAATTCTTCTCCTACCCATTAGAGATCAAGTCATCTCTCTCCTTGTTGAGAAACAACTCACAAAGAAGCAAAGTGCCTCGTCCAGCCTGACGGTGCGGGGCAGGAGCAGAGCTGGAGACGCGACTCGGTTCAGAAGGACTTCTCAAATGTCTGGCTGCCGGGCATGGGGTCTAGCAGCTTGGGTTCTGCTCCTCAAATAACATCCAAGGGGATGGGAATGCTGAGCCACCTTAAAGCCCAGCAGTGGAGCAGGTGTCAGCAGCTCAAGGTACAGACAAACAGTATTTTTTTGTTTTATTTTGACATTCGCCTCATGACCCTGCCCAATTCCTTAACCCCTGCTTGATCTCAACAAGCCCATGGCTGATCTCGGAGTCGCACGTTCGTAAAGCTTCAGAGGAGATGACGCCCACTATCGAAATTAAAAATCTAACTGAGGTTATTTCGTTTTGCAAACTTCTCTCCCTGAGCAGACTGGCTATTGATGCTCTTTAAAAAAAAAGAGGGGGGGGGAGTGGAATTCACTTGGTAAATTTTATGGTCAATTCAGTTTACCTAAATCATTCCTTTGTACAAAAACCTGGGAAAACACAGCAGAAAATCAACTTCAGAGGATGTGGTTATCATGAGATAATCAGGCCCTGGGGAAATCAGACGCACCTGGCTCTGCTGTGCCTTCTTGTGCCCTTGAAGAATGATTAACTCCAGAAGCCACACACCCCTTCTACCCCCAGCCCCTGGTGCCAAACCCAACCGCTGTCTTCTGATTCCCTGTCACGCTGCCCTTCGCTGCACAAGTGACACCCGTCCCCAAAAAGCAACGTTTGGGCAGTTGGGAAGCCACAAGCTCATCCATGTTTGCTTGACCAGCAAAACACCTCGTCACAAACAGCTTATTTAAACCAGAGCTTTGTGTAACGAGAAGCAGACACGGATCTTCTGGCTCCCAACGCAATTCAAACTTCCACCACCTTGGGTGGACCCACCAGTATGTCAGACACCTACAGTCTGCAGCCCGCGCTGGAAATACAAGTGTTGCCCCGAAGCAGGGGGTGGGAGTGACAGCCTCTCCCTGGCTGACATTCTGTGTCGTGATCCTTCCACATTTAAATTTAGGGTTCTGTAACGCGAAGGCATTACCCGGCTATTATTGGCCAAAGATGAAAACCAGACCAAGGCAATTACAGTTCCCAGCTGAGCCATGACTTGGGCTGAAACAAAACCGGACTGACTTGACTTCTTGACAGGGACAGCGGAGAAAGGAGTAAGAAGGGGTTCCCAGCAAACCAAGTCTGCAGACAATAAGGCTCTTGAAGCAACAACAGTTGCTTCCGTGAGAAACAACAGACAGAATTCGATCTGTAAGGAGCAAAGGAAGGAGGGGGAAACAGGGAGAGGGCAGTTGAGCACTTTGGATGTTTTGACACTTGACCCATGTCAGCTTCTCCCAAGGAAAACTCTTGGCTACCTGCAATAGCGGTGCTGTCGGCACAACGCACGTCTCTCTTGCCTCTGGAAATCTGGAAAGTGGTCTAAAGGGAAAATATTTTAATTGGAAGTCATCAGTTGATACCTAAGCAAGGTGGAAGTAGATCTGACACCTTTTGCTTTGAGCCTCTTGGCAACCGCATCTCCTTCCTGTTTTTGTGCTCAGCCCAACATGCCCCGACAGCGCCAGCGCCGAGGGCTCATCGCCACCCTCCAGCTCCCCTGACCCGGGCTCGGGAGGTTCGTCCCCCTCCCTCCTGGTCAGGCAGCACAAAGAGATTCATTTGACCCTTCGACTTAGCATCCAGAGGAGATCGTTTCAAATGCTGCTACGTCTGGAAGTGAAAATACTGAGCAGCCCGTCGCAGGGAAAGGGAAGGCGAAGGCGGCAGAGACCAGACACCTGAGGATGCTCACTGGAGCGTGACTGGCATTTTCCTGCAAGACTCATCATGAGAGATGTTTTTCACAAGCCAACCACCCTGAGCTTCTCCACCTCACATACTTCAACTGACATCGTGTACTTTGGAAGGGTGCCAGATTCTATTAATTAAACTATTATCTGCACTCACTCTTTTTTTTTTTAAACTTTGGTTTATTGAAGATCTCCTGGCTCTGAGGAATTCATTGTTTATTTTAATTAGAAACAAGGATTTGTCTGGAAATCTGTACGCGACGCTAGCTCCGATAACCATACTGTGGCTGGATTTTTGTAATATTCCCAGGTGAAAATGAAAATGTTGCTAGCTTGAAATTAAGGTCACAAAAGTATCTTTCAGTTCACCACAAACCTTAAAAAAAATCCAGAAAATTTCCAGTAAAGGTAAAACTTAAGATCAGCCTCATTACATGTGTATTTATTAACTCCAGTTCATTCATGGCTAGTTGCCTCTAGAACACAAGTGTACAATCATCGCTATAAACTGAACATGATTTCTTCACTAATTTGAGAGGTAAAGTGAAAAGGAAAAGAAAGAGAGCAGTGCTGCACCCTGACTTTACAACCAAGAGTTTGCACATGCTCCTGCTTCTGGTGTTTAGGACTTGCTAAATGCATTACGAGCCATGAGACAAGGGCTATTGCTACTCTCTGGTCTTATTTGCTGTCATTATTCTACAATTAACAGGTTATCTAGTTACTCTGAAGTCTTAGGGAAGCTGCAGAAGCCCCCTCTTTGTTCAATGCCTGGGTCAGGGGCGCTGCTTCTGACACCCGGCTTCTCTCCATCCCCCTGTGCGCTCCAGGATTTCTCTGCCCCACTTGTCAGGCGCAGGAGAGAATCACACACCCCACATCAACCAGCTGGGAAGGCCCAGACTTGGAGCTGTTAAAATGTTTGAGACGATGCCCAGATTCTAGGACTGAAGCTTCATGGGCCAGGCAGCCCCCAGCAAGCGCTCCGAGATGAACCTGCCTGTCAGCTGGGGAAGCCCTGGACCATCCTGGCCTCTCACGGGGCGTTTGCGTTTGCCTGAGGAGCTATCTAGTTTTTTGGAACTGGCTTTAGAGTAAAACAGACAATTGCTTCATACCAGTTCTCAATCACTTTATACAGTTTTTAATTCATCCTCTTAGGGAAGTTCATTTGGAGGTGAAACTATCACTACCTCCAAGGGAACATCTTACTACCAACTGATTTTTTTTTTCTCCCATAAAAACATTGAACGTTGATGTAGAGAATTCTCTGCAAACCACAAATACACATTTGAAGAGTTTCATCTAGTCTTGGCTCAGCCTTAGCATTTCAATTACCAGAGAGAAGAAAGGAAGAAGCATGAATGAAAGATTGCCACTCAGGAGCCTGCTACCGAGCAGAATGACTGATCTGCACCGAAAAGGGGCAGCTCAGATTCTCTGGGAAGAGACAAAGTCCTAATTACTAGCCCCAGCCTCAGCTAAGGAAGGAAAGTTGTTTTCGTTGTGCATGTATTCCGTAATATCCCCAAGTCACACGGACTGTAAATGACTCAGTGTGTGACGGAGTCTTCTGCCCGGGACAGCAACTTTGCGATGCTGAGAGTTTGGGATTTTGCTGAAGGTTGCAGCAGAGGCAATTTTGCAAGGCAGGAGCTATGGTAAGACTAAAAGCTTGCTCTCCACTTCCAGCTCTGTTTTTAGTCAGTTCTTCAGCCGAAACTCCTTCTCTTGAAACACGGCTGGAATATGCACAGGAAGATTTCTGAGAAGACATTGCCTGTATTCTCTGGCTGCTGCACTGCACTTCTATGGACTGTTTGGTGGATGAAGAACTGGTTGGATGGTCACAATGTCCAGATGGGGATCAGTGACAAGTGGTGTCCCTCAGGGGTCCGTACTGGGACCAGTACTGTTTAATATCCTCATCAGTGACAGACAGTGGGATCCTGGGCAACCTCAGCAAGTCTGCAGATGACAATAAGAGCTGAGATACAGCTGAGGGCCTCCAGGAAAGATGGGGAGAAACTTTTTAGCAGGGCCTGCTATGACAGGACAAGGGGTGATAGTTTTAAACTAAAAGAGGGAAGATTTAGACTAGATCTAAGGAAGAAATTTTGTACAGTGAGAGTGGTGGAACACTGGCTGAGGTTGCCCAGCCCTGGAAATGTTCCAGGCCAGGCTGGATGGGGCTTTGAGCAACCTGATTGAGTTGATGATGTCCCTGCTCATTGCAGGAGAAGCTGGATAGATGACATTTTAAAGACCTTTTAAAAAAACAAAAGTCTCTTTGAACCCAAACTATTCTATGGTCCTCTGATACATAAATAAGGTACACTTTAAATATATTGGACTCCCCATTTGGACTTTGACATGAGAAATTTGCCTCTCTATGTGCAGCCAGTCTGCTCAAGGAAAATAATGCTGCTGATGTACTTTTCCTACAGCTCTGTGAGGAATAACCTTGTTGTCAGTGGAACAGAAAGACAGAGAGGGATGAGAGCCCTGACTGGAGAAAGAAGCACCCAGAAGGTTTAGGTAACACCGTCTTGGCTTCTCCTCAGCCTAGAACGGGCTCTGAAACCCACCAGAGAGGTGTTGAAACTAGTCTTGAAGAACTTCTGGCAGCAGCAGCAACTTCGTTTGGCGTGACGAGAACAGAAATACATTCTAATCTGTATTTCCATTGCAGCTCATACCATCATGTGATACGATCAGCAAAGACATGCCTCGATCTCAGGGTCTTTACTCATAGAGGTAAGTTTTGCTTGGGAGGTGAAGCATGAAAGATAACACAGAGCTGCCCACTCAAATTGCTGCAACCACAAAGGCAATTGATACTTGAAATATTATATTTCTGGACAAATACTCTAATAAAAACCCAGGAAAAAATACTGAAATGCAGTTGCTACCACAGCACTGCAGCAAATGAAATGCTAAGCCTCAAGTGACGTAAATCCTGGCTTCTCAGCTTCATTGGGTTTGAGTCTCTATTAGATATGACTTTCAAGGACTCTTTCTAAATGTGCTGGACTCTTCTGCTGACTCATCTCCAAACCAGACCAGGTGGGTCCCATTAACTTCAGTTCAGGAAGTTAAAATATGGAGAACGTCTCCACAGTCAGCCAAATATTTTGGCAAGGAAAAACCCTGGAAAGGAGCCAGTTCAGGAAGCAGCTCGGGATAATAAGGTTTATATTTGTTGGTGAAGTAAAGGAAAACCCCAAGGTGCGGAGTGATTTGGGTGACTCAACCTGCTTACAGTCTCCCACAACTGCAACGGGCCCAAGCCACCGTGTTTCAATTCATATCTGGTCCTGAATGTCTGCTCGAAAACAGATATTCAGGCTATAAACTTCAGAGCAAGCTTTAGAGTGCCCTAACTTTAAAAAGAAGATGGGAGAAAGTTGTTCCTTTTCCAACCACATTGCTGTGAATTTGATTCCAGCAAACTTTTGGGTTTTTCCTATCATTTTTGAGACAGATCCAATCACTCTCCTTTCAGTTGAAAGACTGGCTACTAAAAATGAGCTAAATGTTTTTTCTTAAGTCAGTTGCCAGATGGTGAAGAAGGACAGTGAACTTCCCAGACAAAGCAGAAAAGTTTGGAATGGTGTAGAAATTGGTTTTGATTTTTTGCTTTGTTTTGTTGAGGGGGTATATGATCAGGCATTTTTCTGTTTCTTTTAAGAAGAATGAAAAGATCGACTTGTTGGAGATGAAATAATTGAGCGTAGGAGCCCAGATCTCTGATTGACTATTTTGTAGTCTTATTCTTATACCACAAGAATTTTGCGAAGCATTCCTCAAGAGCAAGTTCTATTAGATTAGGGCTTGATGAAGAAGAATTGAGGACAAAGTTCCACTGCATCCTGGCTGGCCACCAGTCTGGCATCCCTAAGTAACATCAGTTGCCGCAGCTAATGATACGAACGAGAGGGAAACAACTGGAGTGGCTTAGAAGTGTGTTTGACTCAACAACCCAAAAGGCAAAGCTTTTGGCTTAAGTCCAGCCATCCTGGAAACCTCATTTTTTAATCCAGAGTGAGACATTTCAACTGGCTTGTAACTACGCTCCATTAATAAACCCAGATCTGCTAATATCATCTCCATTCTAGAGAAGAAATGGTAAAAATGGTAATGGCTATTTATGCCTTCCTAGAACATCACTGTGCCTTTTTAATAACAGGTTTACTTCTAAGTGCAGGGCTCTTCAGGGATTAGCATTTTGAGGTAAGCATATAGGTAATTTTGGAGCTTTAACTTTTGCAGTTTATGGAGCTTTTTTTGCTTCCCTGTCTTTTGAGTGTGACTATTTAGGGAATTATCAGCTAAAAAAGTACGAGGAGTACCACTGGTATTGCTTGTACTACTGCCTCTCAGCTCCTCTGTAATTGGGAAGCTGGTGAATCCAGATCTGCGACGGACAGGCAGCCCTGTCTGATTTACCAGAAATACTTGTAGCGGCCAAAGCTGTGACACCTCTTCCCGTCCAAACCATCCCTCGCTCAGCTCCCAGGCACGAAGGCGTTTCACCCGACGAGGGAATCTGCACGAAAACCCCTTCTACTCACACATCAAATACTGCCCAGCTCCACATCCAGCTGATGGGGAGCATTCCCAGCTCTACCTCCAGTTTCAGGTGAAAGACTGTTTTTCCATCTTTTCTCACCATCTTCTCCCCCCATATAATTATGCCAAAACACCAAAACTGGACAAACCCCTTTTTCAGGTGGGACCCTGGGGGCAATTCCTCCATTTCTGTCACTTGACCTAAATCCACAGGACCAGCTTCTAGCACTGGAAATCTTGAAATGATTTTCTTTTCTATTTCATCTCTTGAATGTAAAGGGGCCGAGTAATCCTTCCTAAGAATTGAGACAGGCTTATATCCACAGCAAACAGAAACACAATCCCAGTAGCCACATACTTGCCATTTGACAAGATATGACATATCTGACACAATATCTGCCGTTTTGTTCAGCCTGGCAGACTATCATTTCCTTGCAGAGTTTCAGTAATAAATTTCCAGGCCCATTTAAAGCTCTCCCTCGGGGGCTATTGAACAAGGAAAGCGGAGCCTTACTCAGAAAGCTAAGGATACTTGAAACAGAACTGAGCTCCTGTGGAGCCAGCGGATTTGAATTGCATCACTGGAGAGACAAAAACAAACAAACAAAATCCCCAGCTCTACAGAAAATGATGTACACATTGCATAGAAATAGCTGTTCTATAAAGATTAGCCTTTTCTCTCGCCTACGTAGAGAACTTAAAGCGAAAAAGAGCAATTTTCATGACAGATTACAGTGAAACCACGAATTCTGTCAGTTCCTTCAGTCTTTTTAACATTTTTATGGCAAAATCATCAGTGATTCACGGCCTGCTGTGTTCCCAGAACAGAGATATCTAATGCTCTACCATGACAAATTCCAAAGAGAAAACTATTTTAACTTTCTTTTTATATACGCCCTGTTCTCACCTACTGCAAGCAGACGGACTGCTTTGCTGGAAGTTTAGATTAACAGAACAAATGGAGTTTTGCTGTGGCAGATACGGGTCCAATGAGCTTATTTTTCTGTTAAGAGGAAAATGATAACTATATGCTATATTATAGACTTTTCTTTAACAGAGGTTTGGGGTAGGTGTCTAAAATCACGACAACAGGTAATATCTTTAAAAGGAGGGGAGCAATAATTTATAACAATACCACTAGTAAACGAGGTCTCCCCGATTATTTTGATCCATGAGAGTGACCTCACAAAGCCGGAGGGGATGATATGAGACCTTAATCTTGCCCCATGTTTTAGTAATTTTAAAAATAGCTGCTTCTCCAGACAGAGACTTAACAGATCTGAAGAGCTCTCTGAAGTTTTGTCTTCCCCCATAAAACCTTCCAAAACTAGTTTACCAAGATAAATGCTGAGAAAGAAACAAAAGTGAACAATCTTTCCTGTCATCTCTTTATCAGTTTTTCAGATTCAAAGCAAGTATATTCTACAGCAGGTCCCAGCAGTCAAATACCAATACATACAGCTGGCTGATCTGGGCAAGGGGTTTGCTAATTCCTAATGCAGGAACCGCACATGTAAATTTGGTGCTCTGTGACATAAGCGTATTTTCACTCTGTCTCTTTGAAATATTTATCAATTGGCAGCACTGAAATATCGATTTGGGGATCCCGAGTCAGAGTCTCTACCTGTGCACTGCTGCTCACCCCGGGATGGTGGCCAGTTCTCACACCACGATGGAGGGTCGGGCACGAGTCTCTCATTCCACAGATTTCATAGAATTATAGAATCATAGAATGGTTAGAGTTGGAAGGGACCTTAAAGATCGTTCCAACCCCCCTGCCATGGGAGTTTCTCCACAGTTCAGAAAACTCTGACTCCTTCTTCACCAACTGGGGCCATCACAGCTTCGAGCTTGTGGTGTTCCATACTTCCCCTGGCTGTGCCCGTTCCTCTCCCAGGTAGGTTATTTCCATTTCACAGAATTTACTCTTACTGTTAGTTTAGCTTTTAGCCGAACTCCTGGTTTCTCCAAGGCTGCTAAGAACCACTGACTGGTTCCTCTACTGGTTTTCCCAGATCAAAATGTCATCTACACAAACCTTTGTACCTTCTGTACCATCAAACAGTTGTTGTATTTGCCTTTGAACACCTCAGGTGTTGAACATAACCCAAAGGGCAGCCTGAGGAAACAGCGTCTCCCAAAGGGGGTGTCGAATGCCCAAAAATGTGTGCTGTATTTTTCTAAGGGCACCTGCCAGAACCCTGCTGACACATCAAGCATAGAAAAATATTTGCCATCAGCCATCTCTTCCAGAATTTCTTTGCCTTCTTACATGGTTATTTAGTTCATTTGGGTCTATATGTAAACAAAATGCTACACAATATAGGCCTACCCTGACAGCACCTTGATGGAGAAACAGCGAGCAATTAGAACAACTGCCAAGCTCAGCTTTGCAAGAGGGAACTCGGTCCCAGAAGCATCACTGAGGACAGGGGGAGTTGTTCCAGGTCTCTGCTTGCTTCCCTAAAGGCTGCTTTCACTCTCTTCTTTAGGCTCAGGCTTCTTGCCCTTCTAGTAATTCACTCCCTGAAAATCATTTCCACTATTTTCTATGTTGTTATTGCAAATTTTAACTTTATTAGCCAATACAATTCCTTGCTGGAAATAACTGACCAGTAACAATGCTTAGTTTTGCCCATTTAACTTCTCTATCATCTGGGGTTTTTTGTTGTTCTGGTTTCCCCCCCAGCCCGTCCAATGTGAGTATCTTAATTTTTCTCTTCAGCTTGGATTTGTAGCCAAACTGACATGAAGAAAGGTCCCGTTGACTTCCAGGGCAATAGTCTGATCCGCCTTGTGCTGCAACACTTTCTATCACCTTTGTGAGGAATCTTTCCATATCATTCCTTCCCCCCTTCCCCAATTCATAATGCAGAAGTAATGGAACAGGCTGCCCAGGGAGGTTGTGGCTGTCCCATCCCTGGAAGTATTTAAGACCAGGCTTGATGGGGCTTTGAGCAACCTGGTGTGGTGGGAGGTGTCCCTGCCCAGGGCAGGGGGTTGGAACTGGATGATCTTGAAGGTCCTGTCCAACTCTAACCATTCTATGATTCTATGATTCTATGAAATGTTCACAATTAAATAGGACTAAAACCACAAACACTGGTTATTAGTTGCAGAAAGAACTCAGCCATCAAAAAGGCACATGGAAGCAGAGAAAGAGCTCTTAGGTGGTGGGACGGCTCAAGAGGTCGGGCATCGAAAGGCAGTGAGAAAAATGACACAAAGAATTCAGAGTTTTATCCGAGGAGGACCAGTTAAAGAATGGGTAGATGAGAGGTCATGGTCTGAAGGCAACAAATCCTAACTGGAGAAGACACCTCATGTGGCGAGGGAGCCCTCTGTAAGGCAGAAGCTGGAGAGGCCGAGGTGAGAACGGCCAAGCTCTCCCGTTCCACCTCGCTGAGGAAAGGCTGGGACGCGGTTACTCGCTGCCAGGTTGTCTGCGCGGAACACGAGCTCCCGACAGGACGGGGCTGGAGGTTTCTCAGCTTTTCACCTATGCCAAAGCTCAGCTGGATCTGCCACACGGCTCTCCGTTCTGCACACAAATGCCAAAGAGGAATCAAGACTATAATGTGTTCGCAATTGCCTTATTTTCGAAACATTTATATTGTCCTTGGATATTAAAAGACAAGGATTTTCTTTTGCAGGCAAATGCATGACATATGGCCTAGTTTTCCCCTTCAGAAAAGGCCTAATGCCATCCCCGAGCCATGACTGCACAGTTGTTAAACAGCAGGGATTATCGGGCAGGACAATATTAAGTGGTATTTAACAGCAAGACCAAAGTTCCTTGTCAAATGCTTGACTTAGTGTTCCTTGATTGTTAGCATCCCAGCAATGAGACCTTTTGCACTGAACCATTTTTCATTTTGACAACAAACTACCGCAGCTATCCAACGCTGCCTTGCTGGAGCTGACAGCCAAGTATTTTTGTGGCAGAAATATTACTACGGAGCGGGGTTCAGGGCTGGAGGAGAGATGGTTTTATCCCTTTCCTTTCAGAGCGCAATGGCATTCCAAGCAGTAGGTGTCCTGAGTCACTGCCTGGCTAATGTACTCAGTATGATCCTCTGTCTAGTCATAACAATGGTGGGGGGAGAGAAAAGAGAGAGAGAAAAAGCAAATCAAGCCCTTGATGTAATTGTTTAAATTACAGACTACCTTCTTTTAGATGCACCTTAATGAAGACGTATGGTGAGAAGGGCAGGGATAGGGAAGGAAGGTTGAATTACACATTTAAGGGTGAATTTCCAAAAGGTTTCTAGAGAATCTGAAGTGCTTTTAAACCTCCACCAAAGCTGGTTTTATTAAAGCACTAAAACCAAGAGTGCTTATGAAAGTTACAGGATGATGTGAGCAAAAGGCAGGAAATAAAGGGAAAAAAGAGGGGGAACTTAATGAGGGTTTAATCTTCAAGGGAATATGGACTTCAGGACTATAAATCTGCTGGAATGGTCCTATATTCTACTGTCAAAAGCTGGCATCTCATGCCAGCAAATTTAACATTTTTAGTTGAGAAAGTTAGTTTTAAAACCAGCTTTTTTTACTGTTAAAAGATGGGATGTAGTTGGAGAGAGCTAAGAACGATGTTATTTTCAAGAGTCGTTCTACTGACAGATTTATTAGAGAGTTTATCACTCCTTTTCCATCCTTTTCTGCATGTACATACACCCTCTGGACTTCCAGGCTGAAAAATCTCCACGAAAAATCCTGAAAATATGATTGTGAGGTACTCTGGCAACAGCCAGAAAAGCAGACTGGTTTTCACTTTAAGAGAAACAAATTTAGCAGTTTGCTATCTCTGCTTCTGAGATTTCTTTTCATATTCCTACATTACTTCAGTATCCCTTTTTTTCGTGTTTCTCTTTGAAAAGGAAAGCAATAGCCCACCTGAAAGTCACACCTTGGGATTCACTCTTTGAAAGTCATTCCAGTAAGATTCCTGGAGAAACAGTTGCATTAATACCAGAATTTAATATACAGTTTCAGGGTGCATTTTGTTTTCTTTCACCTTATTTAAAAGGGTATTCTCTGGATCTGTCTAGAATGTTTGTGGCTGTGAGAGAGCAGCCAGTGCCCATTTGAACCTTTCAGAAATACAACAGAGATCTTATATGAAAATCCTGTTAAATTGAAATGCCAATGAAAGCTCCCCCCCCCTCAAATTTTGGACAACTGATGTATGCTCAGATAAATACCAGAAATGTTGTTTTTCTCTAATAATACCATTGGACTGAGCATTTTTACAGCTGTTGATCTTTGTATACAGTGTCCCATCATTTAGCCCTCGGAACTTCCCTGCTGCTGGTCTGTGCTCTGAGCCCCGTCCCCTGTGCTGCTGGACTCGCCACAAAAGATGCAAGCGCTGTGCTCCAGAAGCTTCACAGATAACGTCATGAAAAATGCAGAAGATAAAACGTAATCCAAGCATCATTCATCCTTATACATACCTTAATTGAGTCATCTTGTCGTTCTGACAACATTACAACTGTAGGCTCATCTTAACATAGATCAGTGAAATTTTCTGATGGTCTAATCACATTTGATATAAAATTGAAAAAAAAAATCAAAAACAAAGAAAATGAGGACGAAAACTTTTAACTGCTCTGAGGACATTGCCAAACTCAGAAACATGAAAAGCCTATTAATTGGGAATTATTAGCTTAGAGGCTACAGCAATTTTCTCTTTTCTCATCAATCCCTTCACTGCAATCATCCGGTACAGAGTCCTTTTGCTCACTTCATGCTAACAAACACTGAAGGAGTAACAGAAATGTAAAAATAGCTCACACAGCACATCCATCCCCATTGCAACTTTCAGCAAAATAAAGGGAAATCAACATCGATAAACAACAGACTTAGTCCTATAATGAGGAACCAGAGAATAGAGCTTCTATGTTTTCATGTCTGTAAAATGAGACTAGACTTGGCTGGGTATAATGTGACTTGGAATTCAAGTAAAATAATCTGCATGCACTTTAAAGCAGCAATAAAACCTCCTAATTTGTACCTAAAACATAGATCTTGAAATGAAATTCTACATGAATTCCCCGTCACTGACAGAATGGACCCTGGGCCATAATTTTAGCCTTTCACGAAGCGGTCTGTATGGATACCTTTTCCTGCTTTCACACAAAAATAAGTAATCTTGTCTCTTGGCAGAATATTTGGCTTCAAAGTGTAGCTCAGCTGCTATGGGAATTGTATAAAACTGTTTGTTCTCAAGTAATTAAAACATTTAAAATAAAATAGTTACGCCAGCAATAATCACGCCTTTCTAAAAATGGATTAAAATTAACACCTTCGGTCCAAATATCGCTGAAGGCTGTGGTCTCTACCAGTATTCAAACCAGTATCTGAAGGCTGTCGTTACTCTCTCATTTCTATAATGAGCAAACCTAAAAACCTGTATCTGGATAACCCTTAAATTAGGGATGTTTGTGGCCTGGAGCCTGATCAAGTCATACACTTTGTGGTTTGGGCACCATCTGTATTCCTTTCCCATCTCCCCTCCAAGGATGCACTTGTCTGTCCGTGCCCATCGCTGCGCCCACTCCGTGGGGGCGACCAGGAGAGGGCCACCCGCGGCACTGCTGCCCCACCAGGCAATGGGAAGGCAATTCTGAAAGCTCTTCAAAACACCACCAGCTATTCCAACAAGGAACTCTGAGTCTTGTAGTAAATCTCCTCAGGCTACAGAACGTGGGATGTTCCTTATGGGAAGGTGCCTGATTAATCACCAAAGAGACGTGGAGCTTCCTGCCGCGCTCCACCCTTGGCAAAGTTCATATCCAAAACCTGAATGAACCATCAAGACTTTTAGATCTCTCTACCAGCAGCAGCTAAATTAAAAGTTAAAACAATTCAGATGTGTCCTAAAATGAAAATCCATCTACTGGCATTTCCTTCAGTGGAGGACACTTCAATGGCTCAGGTGAAAACGAGACACCGAATTTGTAATTCAGATGCTTTTGGCAAACGTTCAGCTCCAGACACCTCAGGGCTTTGTCCAGCCTAAGAATGCAGAAATACAATATTGCCCGTGGAATTTTATAGGAATCATGAACATCCTTCATTTTCCAAGCCGCATTTACAAAAGAGAGTACAGTTAATCACAGCATTCAGAAATTAGCCATTTTTCTCCAAGACACGCATCACCGCCGCTGTTAGACCCAGGCGAGAAGCTGCTGAATGGTGAGGGAAGGAAACTCATCGGAACTGCCAAGGGAATGTTGGTAAGGGCAGAGCTGAGCCATGGGGCAGAGGACATGCGGGCGCCCGGCAGCGGCTCATCCATGAGCATCCACAGCCTTTCCTCTCATTAAGATAAAAACTTCAGACTGGAAAAGGAAAAAAAAAAGCAGCAGGAAGGGACAGCAAAGAGCCGGTTGTCCCATCGTGATATACCTGAGATCAACAACTTGCTGCACTTTATTTACATAGAATATTCTACACCTGCAAGTATACAGGTATAACTCTGTGAAACTTCACTTGTGAGTGAATTTTCAAGAAAAACGTAAATATTTTGAAGTGACTGTTCTCTGCATTTCAGGTAACACCGATACCAAACCAGTAGCCTCATTCTGTGTGGCCCCATTCGGCAAACACACTCAGCGGCCGGTTATTTTCAAGCACAGATTGTTCAATACGTATAAAATGAAAGCGCACCTCAGAAACTTTTTAAGATATACATGGAAAATATATTACTTCATGAGTACCCTAACAACTGTTCCATCAATGCACCTTCTTCTGAGGAAAACCTCAAGATATCACAGGGAAGTTTATAACTTTCACAGTCTTTGATCAGGGAAAAAAAAATAATCAAGAAGGGTTATGTTCCGCAGGAGATCCGTAAGCATTAACAAACTAGATGATCCATAAATCTGTGACGAGTGGTGTGTGACAGTTAGGTCTCTTCTGACATGAATTAAAGTCCAGCCTCCATTATCAAAGGGCTCCCTAAACTATTTCTAACTCCTGTCCCCACCTCAAGCTATATTTTTCCCTCCTTCGCTCTGAAGCCGCAAGTCTGGAGGGTTCTCAGTGTGAGCTGTGCCCATGTCAAAATCACTTCGCACCCGCAGGAAAAATTTTTAATATGAATTGGGCTTTAAAAAACTTTACCTTGATTTAGTGAGAATATAAAGTGGGGCCAGAGTCAACGTGTTGTTTGTATGCATCGCAACGAATACCGTAACCTGGAGGATATCTGCTACCAAGGCAACATTAAGTACTAACACACATTTAAAAAGCTTCCAAAGAAGCTCTTTATGCAAGGCAGAGTTCTTAAAATGAGCAAAGCTCTGTTATCTAGCAGCAGAAATTCAAAATAGATCTAAATATACAAGCCTTCTAGATAAACAGCCTTGCAGGGAGTTTTTGCTACGAGCGGTAAGTTACCTCGCTACAGCATTGTCTCCTGGGTTTGATGCTCTTCAGGAGACACAAGTGAACAGCGAGAGAGAAGCAATTCAGGCCAGGAGTTGTCCCCCCCCAGAGAAAGGCAGGGGGGACACTGCTATTTGCAGTCCTACACTTCAGCATTAAATTGCAGCATGCTTTTATTTTCATTTACTGAAGACGTCTGCTCCTATGATTTCAAATCCATCAGCTTCCCTGGCACCATCACTTTAAGGATGAAAAAAGGGGAAAAAATAAAAAAAAAAGAGGGCAAAAGAAAGGTAAGCGTGGATTTTATGGGCTGAGAACTGATGGCTGAGCTACCGGTCTATTGGCTTGGAGTGCAGGATCTGTTACAGATACCTAAACGACATTTTATCCATAAACTACATTTCAACAGCATCGTAGCTGTCAGAGCCGGCAGGAGACCATGGGAGCTGGGTCACCTCCAGGGAAGCCGGGGCAAGGGCTCCAGGAAAGCTGGCCATGGCACAGCCACCGGAGCAGATTATCTCCCGGCATACCCAGCCCTTCAGCTCAGGGAGACTTTGCCTCCTGATGCAATTGGGAAATCGCATCAGGAATGAGATTAAAGTGCAGGTTCTCAGCCTCTTTTCTCTCCTGCCATTTTGGCTGAAGCAACCTCTTTGGACGACTCGCTGTCATATAATACACTCACCAACTGCCTTGAAAAAACAAGCAGCTTTTGTGTACAATGGGACGTGTGTGCACAGACCTGCAAAACCACAGAGGTGGAAAACCAGCCAGCTATTCTTCAAACCTAAGTGAGTCTTTTCCTCACAAAATCTTCTTAAAGCCCTTTCCAATCGTTATTTAATTTTACTAAACTTTGCAACATAACCCTGCGCCGTATCTCTATTAGGCAGCTGGAAAGACTGAGGGACGGGGAAATGAAATGTGCCACCTAAAGAGGAGAAGTAGGGCAGAGCTCTGGGTTCTGTCTTGGCCCGTGCGCTCCAGCCGAGAGCCACAGGTAACCCTCCTCCCAGGCATTTTCAAAGGATGAAAACCCAGTAAAAAGGAACTACAAAGTGCTTCCAGTTTTTGAGGAAATGGTTAGAACTGTGATTCTCTCAGTGTGCCCAGTGGGAGATAGAGGAATATTTTTACCCATCTCAGCAGTTGACGAATTTTCCCACAGATCTTCTAGGGAATTCAGATGTCTTTCCAAAGCAATAAAACCTGAGATTTTTAATACTGACATGTTTCTGTTTCTCTTAGAAAAATCTCCTTGGCCTTTTAACTCCCCTTGAAGGTTACCTTTAAGCCAAAGACATTCATTCTACAGGCAAAAAGGCAGCTTCCCTTTAAAAGCAGCATTTTTGGAGAGACCATGTGCCCGTTGCATTATCTCCCTCTGCTTGTGCCTGAGCTTTGATCTCCAGCTTTTCATCCCGGTGCTGGGAAAGAGCTCTTTGGTGCATCCCGAGCCCTGTGTCTGCCTGGCACATTGTTCCCTATCAAGCCACTGCAGGGCCATCTCTCAGCGAGCATCCTTCATCCCTGGAAGGCAGGGGCTCTTGGGCAGCCACTCGTTAACAGAACCTGTTAACGAGGAACTCCTGGACTACGACAGGACAGAGATGTTTCGCATTCCAGCCTTTGATGCCTTTCGGACCTCAGCTGAAAGACATGGTGTCTTCAGACACGGCGTAGAAGGGACTTTACAGGCAAAGGACCAGACTGGAAAAGCAACGTGGTTGTTTGACAAATTAAAGGAGGGGAAAGTCTTATCCTAGACTGTTTGAAAAGAGCTGGAAATGACAGTCTTTCTTTTTTAAATTTGTTCCCTTCTGGTCTGTTTCCCCGTCGCAGAAGCATTGTTAGAAGGGAGGATCGTGGTTGATGGTATTATCTAGACATTCACCAAACATGTAGCTGTACATTTCCCACATATCACAAAGGATGTTAAAGGTTTTATCCACATTTAAGCACCGAGTTCATTAATAACCCTCTGCAACACACTGTTTTGAGATGTGATGGAATTTATGTCATTAAAGATGAAAGCCAATTAATAAACCTGTAGACAGGGTGACCGCTAAGGGTTCTTGCAGCACTATTTTCTATTGTTTGCCATTTGCAAGCACAATGTCTGTTTGAAAACCTTTCAGGTCGAGTACTTTAAGAAAGCATTTGGGTTTGTTCCCTGCACATCTATGCACCCATATGAACCAGAAAACAAGACTTATTTAACAAAGCAAAGGCTTATTGTAACAAAAGAGACACCTTGAGAAATCTTCAGTTACTTGTTAAAACAGAAGAGAAAAACGACCAACTAATTAATCTCATAACGACTTATTTTCTACCCCCTCCCTACCTTATTTTAAATAAAACCTGATGATGCAAAGTATTCCTTGGCTTCTTGCTCTGTAACCAACCGGGTCTCTGTGGAAAGAGCTTCTTTTTTTATGGCTACGTATTAAAAGTAAACCAGCCCATGCCAGGTTTGGATAAAAGGCTATTTATTTTCAACCAATTTGATAGCTGCAGTTTTCAGTAATTGAATTTTCTGTGGTTAGAGAAGCAGTAATCTTAGAAACCAAATAAATATTTTTTAATAAAATGGAACACTGAGAAACCCTATAATAATGTCAAATATGTAGCCACTTATGGATGGATAAATATTTTAAGAAATTTACATCTCACCCAATGCTTTAGGCTTTAAGCTTCCCTGGAAATTTCAAACAACACTATTTTATTTTGGGGAGGGGATGGGGGGGGAACAGAGTGTATTTAGATAAAGAGCTAAATACTAATCCTTCAGTTTGCTGCAGGTTTTATTTCCAATATTTATGCAGTGGTTGCTGGTTTAATCAAGAAAAGAAAAAGGAAAATACATTTTCTCAAGCCCTTTCAATGGCATGTTCCAATTCATGGGCTGCAGGTTGTACTCCAGTCACCCACGAGTGTGCAAAAACCACCAGCTCAGCCAGAACCACCCTTAAAAACCTCTGCAGAGTCATGGCGGGGGATTGCAGCCCTATCCCCGCAACAGAAAATCATGAGGAACCTCTGGGAGAAAAACAGGTTTTGTTGAAGCCTCTTGTCTTCTGGCAATCAGAATACGGCTTTGGAATGGACACTTGTTCACACTGGGTTGTGCAAACTTGAGGGGACAGGGAAAGGTATGACTCAGAAATCCCTCTGCAAGCAAGGGATGAAGAAGAGAGGAACAGAAAGAAAAGAACAAGATACTTATGCCATGGATATCCAGGCAATAAATTATAGTTAGATGTTGTAGCAGAAATCAGAGTGTTTCCCTTGGCTTTTGTGCTAAGTCTTGTATCTGTAGAGGTTACCACCGGCTGCACATCTACAAAGGTACTTGTGAACAGGGCTCCAGTGCAGGAGCCGGGCTCTGGAGGGCAGCGGCACCCTCAAGAAGTCTACACCTATGGGACACCAAGACCCAGGGACCTGTGCCATCCCCAGTCCTAACCCAGTTCTCTGCTGCCACCAGCCAACAAACACTTTGTAAAATCCCTAATAACTTTGCCAAGGTCCTTTCCCAAGCCTGGTGCGTATTCCTTTGGTTGGGTGTCTCTTGCTTTCAGGACGTATTTATTTTCTAAAAAAAAGTGAGAAGTCATTATGGAATAAATGCATTGCAATGGTATGCAAAACAGAGGAGACTGCAGAGACAGAAATTGCATTTCCTGCAAGAGGCTGTTGCGTTCCAGAACTTGATATTATTGTTCTCTTATGGTGACACCTGCTGGCAAGTGCAGACTCCTGTAACGGCTTCTGGAAAAGGATCAATTGCAAAATTAATTGGGATTAGTGAGTACAGGTCAGGTTTTTTGTGAAACGATGCAAAAGCAAGTAGAAAGAACTGGAGTTACTCAGCCGAGGTAAGACAAGACAGAAGGAACATACATCAGGTCTTCAAGTTTGTGAAGGGGTTATATATGAAAGGGAATAAATTGCTCTCCACAGCCACAGGGTAAGACACAATGAAGGATGGACGCATACACCACTGCAGGAACAAAGATTTGAGTAAGATTCCCGTTTAGTAAAAGGTTCCTAACTGTGAAGCTAATGCTGTGAAATCTCCTTCCCAACAACCGGGCACACGGAGCCTCAAAGGTTCCTCTCACACTTTTTCTCCTTCCAACATGTATTTTCATTCAAACCCCACTGATCCATTATTCAATCAGAGCAGTCCTACTTCAAATACAACCACCATTTTTCAGTCTGCATCTTCTTTTTTTTTAATTTTTTTATTATTATTATTATTATTTTAAATGTCGATGAAAACTGAAACCCAGGTGGTTTTCAGCATGACACTCTATGGAAATCAAGTATGAAATTACCTGTTTATTAATGATGTGTCAGGAGAATGACACGCTAACAGCCAACTCCAGCACTGGCGGTGCTAATGTAGAAATAACAACCATGCATTATACACAATATGTATTCTACAGGACTCTAACTTGGCATCCCTAGAGACACAGCTGAAACCCATATGTTTTATCTCAGAATTTCAATCCCAGAGAGCAATGATTCCAAAATGGAAATTAAACATATGCTTGGTCACTGTTTTGCTGCATCACCTCCTTGGGACTCGTGTGTGAGTGAACAATCGGCATCAGATGGGCAGAGATTTAGAATGTCACTTGTCGATGCTGCAGGCGTGGAAGAGCGCTGATGGCGGGATGGGGTTCTGCAAGGACATACCACATTCCTCAGCATTTCAACACGAATCACCATTAGCATCTGCCCTGGCACAGAGATGCAGCATTCTTGGCGTCACATATAAATATTATTATTTCACGATTAAAAACTCTGAGTTGTTTCCACAATACTGTCCACCACATCGAACAGAGTGGAAATAAACCATAATTCATAGTAGATGTCAAAGTAAATCTTGTTCAACTGTGAGATCCTTGAAAAATCTTCAGTACATTTTCCTGTGAGTTTCTCTCCCTTACAACAAGGTTCATATTTCCTTCTCTTTCTTCTGGAAAATTCTTGGGATAATACACGGGTCTGTCAGCATGGAACCAGAAGGACTAAATTTGATGAAAACTTTTACTAATGATGTAGCATGTAAATAGCCACTGTGGATTGTTCTGTTATGGCCAAAGAGGAGCTTCTTTTCCTCGGTCAGAGTTTATCCTCCAGGTTTTAGTCTTCACGAGTACCCTCTAACACAACAATATCAAGAACAGTTACTAACAGCCTTTCCAGGAGATGGGATTTTTGTTCTGGAGACTTCATTTCACAATATTTTCCTTGTTCAGTAAGGAAAGATGCGTCTTTAAGCAGATTTGCTGGTGCAGCTCTGGGGCATCATGCAATATTTATATTCTGCTAATCTTATAGCTTTAAATGAAAGATGGAGGAGGCCAAATCCAACCTTCATATAAATCCCATTGATTTTGGGTTCTAACAGCGTTGGATTCAGGCCAGTATTTTCCCTTGCCTCATTCTTCGCCTTTCAGAATATTTGTGGAAATGAGTAACAGGGTCATTTGGTATTCAGCCCTGGATATGAATTATAATCTTGGTATAAGTTATATAGAAATTTAAAAGGCAAATTTTTCACCTCAGAAACACACTTTTCTTCAACCAGCCAGAAAAGCCCATGCCAGGTTCAGCCCATGGCTTGCAGGAAAGCAACCCACACATTTGCACACCCAGGCACACACCGATGGCTGATGGAGGTTTAACGGGCCCTGCTTCAGAACCAGAACAAACCGACAAAGTACTCCACACCAAGTAAGGGGGACAGCTTGGACACCATTCAGGAACCTGAGGGGGTTCACAAGAATGGCATAATCAGGTACATAAATTTACATAATATCTGCATCGAAACTAGAAGCAGGCCACCTTTATGTTCCCCGGTACCTTTATTTAATAAGGGCTATAATGCAATTAAATGACTACATATATTTAACATTTTTTTCTCTGAGCCATTTCCTGGAGTGAATGATTTCTGCCCCCTTCAGAGCTGTGAGTACAACAAGGTAACAGAGGAGTTGGGCAGGACCTGGTTCATCTGTCCTCAGCAGTGTGGTTGGGACATCATCCTGCCCTGAAGGACCAGGACTTCCAGAGGAGACTGTAAGACGTTGGATGTTAAGGAACACATTGTTTCTTGGATGGGATGACCTAATAATCACATGAGTCTCACAGAAACATCCCAACCCTGCTATATTTAGTAGCCTTAATATCCCCGGACGTATTAAAGCTCAGTCTGAATTGGTGCTTGACTCTGGCCTGGGCTTTAGCATCCCGAGATCAATGCTCAGAAGGGCAATGTTAGTCATGCTATGCAGCCAGAGCGAGAAAGGGAGGTTCAGCGCTGAGTCAAAGTGTCCAAACCATCAGAAATGGACTTTTATAACCCTGACACCTCCATCACATCGTAGATTTTAATGTCTGAAATGGATTCCCCCCTCCAGCTGTGTATAGAGTATCTGAACAGTCTTTTCTGTTAGGTTCTCTCTTCTCCTCATCTCATAGCTCTACAGTCCTTTTATCTTAACTTCAGCTCATTTCATCATTGCTAACCTAAAATATCAAGAAACACCACATATTTCCTTTGCAGCTTTTGAAGAATGAAAATCCAAATGTCCCATCCTGAGGTGGAAGGAGAGGAGAGAACGTCAGATTTCCCAGCTCAGCTCCAAGATCCCTCTCTATTCTTCACCTCCCCGAGTCCATCAGCACAGGCGCTGCCCTGTGAAACGTGGTCCTTCCTCCAGTGCATCCTTTCACCCTCTCATCTTGCATAACAAATAAGTTATAATAAATAACTGTTTGAGAGCAGGGCAGCCTGAGCACAGCCTGGCGTTACTGCAGTGCTGCTACGCTCAGACACTATTCTACATGGATTCTATCACCCTGTATTAAATTTGCAATTGATCCTACAAGCACGAGCCTCTTTCAGCTTGCACATGGACTCAATGCCCAGACATGCATGATATAGGATTAGTAAGAGTTTTTCATTATGCTCTCTGAACAGAAATGGTCACGGTGTGTGGAGGTCCCCTTGAGGAAAACTTTTCTACCCTCACCCCCCAAGTGTGCTCTGAATTCAATTCTCTAAAAACCAAACCCTACTGCTCCTTGGAAGCACACAAAGGAAGGATTTTATGCCAATGTTTGGCTGGATGTATTGTTAACCAGGTACAGATTTTTCCCCTGGTGAGGATCCACTATAGGATCAGATTGTTAGGTGCAGGGATGCTGTGTAGCAATTTGCCTAACGTTCTCCTGCGTGTAACTTCTTTCCCTGGAAGGCCATCATTACAGCAGGAGCATGTCCCGGCTGTACGCAAAGCTGTGCATAAATGACCATGTTTGTTCGTAACAATTATTCCTCTTTTCCTCCATGGAGAAGACGATGAGCTGAAAGCTTCTTAATTTCGTTTTTAAATTATTGCGTGCACTACTTGGAAGCATCTCATGTATCCGACCAGAGAAACTGCTGGGCCGTGGACCAAACAAGCCTCCAGTGAACTTTCACTACTCCATCTGCTGAGCTTTCTGGCCTCTAAACCAACAATTGCATCGATTCCTCCGAGGGAGGAGGTGGATAAAAAGGGAAGAGCCAGCACCCAACTAATTTTAGCGAGTACAAAAGGAGACTCCATGCCAGAGGAACATATGGCATTTTTAGTTCACCTTAAACTCTCCCCTTGGCATTTCAAGCCCTATTAATAAACAAAACAAACTTGTTTCAGAAAACAGATGAGTAAACATCTTTGATGGCTGTATTCTATTACCGCTTCACCTTCCTTCCTCTCACCCACCACCCCAGGCCTCCACTCTTTGACTCTGAATATTTTTATCGTTAAGGCAACAGCGCGGGGACATGTTGTGGTAAATACCCCAAAACAAAACATGTGGCAAGGTCAAAGAGCGTCTCCTCGGCACAACAGGACCGCGCCACTCACTCTCTCCTCGGAACAAAACCCCCTGTATCATAATGCGGAGGGAGAGGGAGCTGGGGAGAAAGAGGGAGAGCCAGGCTGGCACCAGAAGTATAATTTAGTGTGCAGGTATTTGATTTGATAAAAAAACCTACCTTAATTTAAAAAAAATACATATATATATGTATATATGTATATATATAATAGGTTCCTGACAAGGTTGTAATTCATTGAGAGGGGCCAGACCTGCAGTTTGGGTTTGACATGTCACTCCAACCTAAACCATGACTGGTTTTACGTGATCCCCTCAGAGGGTAGCGTGTTGCAGCTGGCAAAAAAATAAACAAACCTGAGCTCTGTGCTAACAGGTTTTTTCTTTTTTTTTTTTTTCTTTTTGATTAATGCCATGAGCAAAGGAAAAACAGTGATGTACTTGTGAGTCTAAGCTTCGTTTGGCCCCTCCACACTTGCAGCGTCCTGCTAAGGAGATGGACAGAGGGAAATCAGTAGCAGAAGGGGCTAGAACAGGAGGATGGAGAAGGGCATTTTTTTGGTGACAGCATCTCATATGTACAACCCTCTTTTTTCCTTTTTCCTTTTATTTTTGTAAATTCCCAGGGTGATCTGTGCCTCTGCTGATGTGCTGCTGGGGAATCCCTGGTGTGATCCATGTGCACCAGTCAAGCAGCAGTTTTGGGTATCACTCATTCAAAGGACTTTTTAATTTTAAAACTTCTCCCTTGATCCGAAGAGTCAGAAAACCAAAGATATTCCTCTTTAAAACAGTGCTTTCTGCTCTTGGGTGCTCTTAGATACCTGAGTGGGGTTTTCCTAAATTCTTTCTTCAGAAACAAATATATTTAGACCTTCTTCCATGTTCCCTCTGCACTGCTAGGACTGCATTAAAGTACTACCTCAAGTATGAGCAGAGCTTAAAGAGCCTGGAAACGACTAAGTGAACTCAATTAAGAGTTTAAATACCTGCATTTCCCCATCAGATGCATTTTGTGACAGTATGACTGAACACACTGCAGAGAGGACAGCAGTGACAGGGAGAAGGCACTAAACCACATCCACACTTTAATCCCAAGCAAAGCAAACAGACTGTCCCCAGCTCACACATAACCCCAGTCCCAGTACTGGGGCTGTCCCTTTTATAACTGGCGCATGGGAAATGACTTTATTCCCCACAGTGGACTCAGCCCCGTCTTTGCACAAGTCCTTGAACTCCAGGCAAGGCTCTGTGGTTTCTCCTATTGTTTTCAGTTTGTTTTTCTTTCCAGCAGAACCATAAAGCTACAGTGTTGGATTTGCAAGTAGAGATGACAAATACAGAGCATCAGCCCAGCGCCTTACTGTTCACCTTCAACACGTTAAATGTTTTAGTTGGATGCCTAAAGAAAGAAGGTTTATGGGCTGGTGTTGTATGGCTTGCTTCTCAGTTTCCTTCTGTCCCCAAAAGTTTCAATCATTGACTAATTTCAAGCAAACCTATCAACGGAGTAAAGGCCTTAAAGATAAGTTGCTAATAGATTTCATTGAAGGGGGAATGGGACAGAGGAGACAGCTTCCAAATGCTAAGAGGGGCCCTCGCTGCCCCCAAGGCATCAGAAAACACTTTAGGAGGAGGAAAAGAGAGGGAGAGATGTTGAAAAGTAGCTTTCACTAAACCCTCTGCACACTAAACTACTTGTTTATTACTATGAGAATTTTTACATCCATCTCTCTGCTTCCAAAATCCAGTAGCTGACTCCTAGAAACATGCAGGGATTTAGCTTTACATGCTCTGGTCCATAAAGTTAAACACACATTTAGAAGATCCGGGTCTGTAATCTGGTGTCACGCTGCACCCTTTCAGAAATAGAACCCAAAGTGACATTTCAGCCCGGTCAGTTTCCACGACAACATCCAAATATAAATATCTGTGGCACAGCAAAGAAAAAGTGTGTCAGTGTTACTGTTTTCACGACGAAAGATAGAAACGAGCCAAGATCCTTCAGAGCCTCAACAGGAGGATTTTCTTCTTTCAGTGGGTTGCCACACCAATGCGGTGCGATCCCCCGCTATTCAACACGAGTGCACACACACACACACACACGCACACACACACACAACCAGAGAAACATCTTTTTTTCCAGCACTTTTGTCCTTATTGCAGACATAAGCACTGATTTGCAGAACAGCAGCAGCAGCTCGGGCTCATGTGCCTAAGCTTTATATAATATAACTCTAATATAACAGTGTGTCAAATGTTTGCTTTGGCGATACCGATTCCTCAAATCCCCTTTTTATACTAATATTTAAAATGGGAAAAGGTTTTAAAAGAATGGGTGCAAATTACCAGTTCAAAGGTTTTATTAGGCTTCCAGCTGAGCATTGCTTATGCTAAGAATGGGGATTTGAAAAAACCCCAGTGTTTGGGCTGGTTTATTGGGGTTTATTTTCTCTGAGAAGCTGCTACTGCAATCCTGGAGGAGTGGAAGGGGCAGCAGAAGGGACAAGGAGCAACAAATTATCTTTTTCTCCTGTAAATCCCACTAAGGGTGATTACTTACAGATCATAAAGATCGACCTCGAAACTATCCCAGTTACGAAAGCGAAGGAAAATTCAGCTCAGCAGAAAGGAGGCTGTCTTCCCAACAGTAACAGCTACCACTAAAAACATACTTTTTTTTTTTTAAACTTTTATAAAATATTTAGGAAATTCTGGGCAAACATTTTGTTGAAAACTGAGTTTATAAAATTTCACCCAGCTCAGTTGCTACGCTCGGGGAGACAGAAGTGAGATGTGTGTGCGGATGGATGGCTGAAGAGGCAGAATCTGTCTGCATTTGAAGGTATTTACACAAGGGCAGTTTACGGCGATATTGTGATAATTTCCCCCAAATACGCTACTTTATCACTTTATCAGCTCAGGAAGAGCCCTGTGCTCGTTCAGCAACACTGGCCCATGCTGAGCTGCTGTGGAGCACAGGCCGAGCAGGATGAGCTTGTACCGGTCTCTGCAGCGTAAGAGTTTGGACCCTCAGGCCAGTCCACGCGGTGACTGGGGTTGCTGGGAACGGCTGGTGCGGTTCATCCCATCAACAGTGAGGCTGCTCTCTCTTTGGCAGGAGTTTGGTGCTGAACTGCGTGCAGTCTGTGATCCTGCATGGATCCTGGGAAGAACCGCAGTGGGTCATTACCCAGAACCCAGCCTGCTTCTGCTTTCAGAGAAAAAGACTCATAGAATGGTTTGGGTGGGAGTGGACTTTCAATGCCAACCCCCCGGTTCTGCTCTCCTGCAGAAATACACGCAGAAGAGCTACTCATTTGCGGGGCGGGAGAATAAAAAGCCCCATTATCTCCATCCCGTAGCATGGAGCTTTGCTTTGGACCCAGGCAGCACTAAGTGTATCAAATAGCTTTTTATCTGAGTGCTATGTCTGGAAGCACCAAAAGGAATCGCACTGCTGTAATCACCCATTCTTGTGTGCCAAGAAACTTTTATTTCCCAGCCCATGCCAAGGAAGCCCTCTTTGGTCGATAACAATAACCTGGAGATCACGGCCTTTTAAACTTTTGTTAGGGCAGTAAATTAATCAACAGGAGAAAAAAACCCAACTGGTTAACACAGTGATGTTTCACTCCAGGATTATAGTGTCAAACCACAGGAAGTTGTCTCTGGTGGTTTGCTGATCTCTGTGGTCTGACTGAACTGAAATCACTAGGAACAGTAGGATTATCATGTGTCTTTCTCCTCACCTGCAACCGTAAGGACTAGTTGTATGACCTGATCCTGCAGTGTCTGCAGCAGACCCGACCCTACTGCCACCAAAGTCAACAGTGACATTTCCATTTACTCAGCAACAGAGAATCAGGTCTTCACGCAGTGGATTATCAGCACTGGATCCACTGAGCTCCCTACCGAACCGCACTGAGAATGCTGTGTGCTTCCAATCTATTTTAGGTAGCAGGATGTAGGATCTAGGATGCGGCTTGATATGGATGTGAAAGAGGTACTAATGAGCGAAAAAAAAGAAATAATCCAGGATTTCAGGTTTTAGAAACTCCAAACCTACCACACAATTCAATTATTAAAAAGCAGACTGCATTGATTGTTCCTTGCCTTACAATGGCACTTTTTGATGCTGATTCAATCTACTTTACAAAGAAGCTCATTTCCATTAATTCTTTTTGCAGATAGTAAAACCAAGCCACATGAAAGAGGTACAAAGATCAGAGTCAGCAGAGACGTGGCACACTGAGATAGTCAACGAAGGAAGAAGACAACTTGAAGAGTAAATTATACACATTTTTAAAATTCAGCTAGCAGTTTTAAATTATTTCAGGCAGAGTTTTCTTAACAAGGATTAGAAATGATATTTCAAATCCATCATTTTAGCATGATGATACCTTTTTAAATGAAGGGTTTCTGTTGCTGCTGCTGTTATTCTGCCTGTACTAAAAGATGACTTTCAAGTATTTTGTCTATCATTTTTAAAGAGAAAAAAATAACAAGCCTGAAAGAACAAAGACGACACTTCAAAGCCTTTGGCTGAGAAGGAAGTGCTTTCTAGCAAAAATCATACGCTTTTGTCAATGAAACCTTTGTCAGGCAGTTCCTCTCCTGCCTTGGCTGCTGTATGGTTAAAGATACAAAAGCAACTGAAGACAGAAGAGAAAGAGAATCCCTGAGAGAATGAAAAAAGTCATGTCCCAGCAAAGTCCTCTCTTTGCCCTCATGTTTATCTGACATACAGTTATTGATAGCTCTTTCTCCAACTCCCCTGACTGAGGGAGCACATATACCTTTTATTGCACCGAAGTTGATTTAAACCACCCTGGCAATTTGTGAGGCTGTTTTTCACTTACATGAGGAAGTTCTTGAGAGGATTTTGAAGCAATACAGTATGGTAGTTAAAACCAAGGCCACTTTTAAAAAGAACTGCATTTCCTCAGGCTGTCTGTAATTTTTCATCTTCCTAAAAATACCAGGAAACTTTGCAACTTTAGTAGGAAGAAGTCAGCTAAGTGCAATGAACTTTGGAGCACTCCAAAACATCGGTGCAAGTTCATTCCCTTTTTGATCCTCAAGTCTTATGGCATCCAACTGAGATTTCTCTTCCCAGCCACCTGGAGTGCCATGGGGATTTTTCTAAGAAAACTTCCCATTTATTCAGGTACTAAAATTATTTTGGGACCTCCATTCTATTTGATAACGTTTTCTGGGTGAAGGCTTTCTGTGCAGTTGTCTTGTACCACTCGATATACAACAAGAGTGTTTATAGTTCTCTTTAGTGCCCCTTTTCAGTCCCCCTTCCCAAGTAACTTCCAAAGAACTAACCAGTTACTCATGTTGGCAATGGTCCCTCTCTCCTGGAGCATTTCAGCAACATGTTACTTAAGATTTGGTTGGCTTGAACATTATTCAGTTGAGTTTCTTCTGATAGGTATTACCCCTAACAAGTTTCCCCTTAATAACAAGTCGCTTTTGACCTCAACACACCTGGAGACTTCACCCTTATATTTCACCTCTGACCCGTTCCAATATAGTTGACATTTTGCAATTATCGGCAATTTGTTCATTTTATTTTTGTTAGCACCCAATTATGCAAATAATAGACTTCTATTAGAACTTCTGCTATTGGGCTACAAATTTGTGAAAAGTGTTTCATGCATGAATTCCCGTGATAGCCTGGGCCCATTTAGTATGAGCAGGAAATGAGAATTTGGAGAACACTTGTCCCATGCAAGCTCTGTTGGGTGGCAGAAGGATACAGAGTACTTTTTTCATTAACTCTTAGGAGAATCAACAGGCCACATGTAGCCAGCCTGTTTCATGAAGCTGGACTTCTTAACTTTGAACTTTCCTGTACTTACAAGCTTACTACCCTGGCCGTAGACCCTTAGCATTTCTCCAGTAACAGGAGAACTGAGATGCTTTGGAAATCCCAAATTTCTTACTGCAAACAGTGAGTTGTCACAGGGAATCCAGCAGAGCTATACCCTGGACGCGTCTACATTGGCTTTTGGGCTTAATATATTGTTCTGTGTTTTTCTTTACAGGCTCTTTGCAGCTTGCTACACTGAAAATAGAGCGGTTGATCCTGTCGCATCTGCCCTCTGTATATCAAAAGGGCTTTTAAGCCACAGCATTTCACATGCACTGAAGGTGTATACATAGATCACTGAAAAAAAGGGCATGCTGGGCCCCGTTTCCCTACCTTTCTTCACGCACAGCAGCGCTCAGCTCTGTTTGACGTGTCAAGTTCTCCATCCTCCCGACAGCAAACAAGTCCTTTCCCAGTCTTGTGACCTCATCCACTTCCCTGTCAAAAGATTAAGGCACATTTTTAAATGCTTTGGGCTATTTTTAAACTGCAGTAGAGACATGTGGGGAGGAAAGTAGCTGGTGTACTTTCTTCTCATAATGTAATAATCTCTGTGTCTAGAAAAACCACTCAGATTTGAATGTCACTTCACATAATTACCCTGGGTAAAGCTGGATTAGCTGCATCAGTCTGGGATGTCATTGCCCAAATTGCCTCCCTCCGGAAAGCGGCTGCAGTGACTCTTGTGGCTGAGAATGCACGGCCACAGGATGCAGGACGTGGGCTCTTATCTTTGCCATTGGGAGACGCTCTCTTTCAAGTGTCCTGAAAACAGGAACAAAAGCACTGGAATTAGAAAACAGATACGACTGCTGTGTTGAAATCTGATGAGGCCAAGAGCCCCGTGCTGTGAGCTGAGACCCTGGACTCTGACCAGGGCAGAAGGTCCTGGGTAGTGCTTGGATCCACTTTTACACAGGGAGGTGTCTGCCGAAGGGCAAGCTGAGGCACAACTCCACTGCAGACATGGCTACACCCTTGCCACCTAACATGAGTATATTCCCTCCTGTTATACATCTAACTGATCCAGTTTCCATTAACATGGACCAATGTCCCACTGGAAGAAAATAGTCCCTTAAGCCACATGGGGTATGTGCACAAAAGACAAAATTCAATACAGATATAGAGGGCATACAGCACCGACTATTATAAACAGTCACTTTAGAGCATACTAATACAGACTTTTTCATATTTGGACAACGGAGAGGAAAGATAAAGGCATGCCAAATAGCTAAGACGTGGATTCTGGAAGCTGTGGCTCTGAAAAGCGTGCCCATGGTCACACACAACTGCTCCATGCCTTGTCTGCCTCCTGGGCACACACAGTTCTTCCAGATGCTCACTCAGAGCAGGTATTTTCGCCCACCAGACCGGCAGGGCCCTGTGCTAACAGCTAACACGCAAGGGCACTGCGCTGCGGTGACAACACTGCAAGTAACGTGGAAATACTCATGCCTGTCTCCCTCTGAACGTCACTGTAGGAACAACTTTTTGAAAAATAGGCTCCTGAACGGGGCAAGTCTTTAAATGCGGTGTCTTATGATGGGATGAACATCCCAGGCACAGGAACAGCACAAATGGGTCTCACAAGCCTCATCTCACTGCTGCTCCTCAATGGGACACCAGTAGCTTTGGTACCTGGTCTCATTCTTTCCCTCCTCTCCAGGAACTCAAAAAGAACTTATATTTTCATTGGATTCCAGCTGAAAGCTCAACACTAGTCACCAGGCAACCAAGGGAAGGAAGAGAATTAAAACAAAGCAAAAACCCAGACAAAACAAATCACAGAATCACAAACATCAACAGACATCAACTCTTTTTTTCCTCCCATCCTACCAGAGCGAAGCATCAGGCTGTTCAAACACAAAGTCAGAAAAGGCAATTCAAGATAGCCCCTCCCAGGATCACCCTTGATGATCTGCCCACTTTGCCAAACATCAAGTTTCCTTCCAGCCAGGCTTGGCAACTCTCCACCCATGAATATGTACATTTGAATGCATAATGGTTATAGCACGTCACGCTCATGGGCATTTGGCCCATGCAGTGCTCTGTTTCCCAATCTATAAGTACATGAAATATAAGACTAAGTAAAATCTGAGACATTGTGGAAAGTGATGAGGGCTTGAATGAGCTCCTGGAATAAAACTTGAGCCCCTCCCCACCCAGAACAGTATTTTTAGGAAGTCGATTGAGAAATGTTTTCCTTGCTCCATTTCCATGTTTACTGGGATACAACATTGTTACACTCGATTGCATCAGAAAACATGGAAACAGCTCTACAAATTGATCCGACCACAAGATCTCAGGGGAATTTGCTCCTTGTCTCCAAGGAGTTTATACAGAATCAACAATGTCAAATAAACACCAGGCAGCCCAGAGAGAGTTAGTGTTTCCCCAATAAGCTTCATAAATATCAGAATATAGGTAAATCTGTTAGGTAATTTAAGGTGGATTTTATGATGGCATAATTCACATAAGACACTGGATACAGCCATTCATAGAATTATAGAATATATGGGGCATCAAAGTGAAATTTGCTGTGTTTTAGGACAAGATCATATAACTGAAATAACGATGGGACCAAAAGAAGGATAATAACCATGGTCCCCTCCACAGGGGCTTAAGCCACTTCAGGACATGTAACTGCATTCCAGTTTAGTATTTCCTAATGGTTATTAAGCACCTAAATTCTTCTGAGGTTCTGAACTCAAATACTCGTGCCAAAATTCAAGGTAATGGATTAACATGATATTGGGAAATGTAACAGCTTAAACACTTTTGAGTTTTAAATTGGGATCCCTTCAATATTAGAAAGTATAAAAATGCACAAGCATTGATTTTCAGGCATTTGAGCTGCCTTTGCCCGTAAGCAATTAGAAAACAACTCATTTTCATGGGAAAATAGCTCCAACTTACCCAAAAGATTATTTTTGTCACAGAGGTAAACTAATTTTTCCCAGGCCAAGCATATCCTCAAACTCCCATCCTGCTCCCTCTGTTCCTTATCTTGCCTTCCCCGTTGGTTTCAATTCCTCAGTACAAAAGCTGGCGGAAAACACAATTCCCTTTCCAGAAAAAGAGCCACCTTCATTATAAAATAATGATGGAAATTATTCTGACAGGGACAAAAAATGAACAATAAAATGGCAACAACAAACCTAATATAAATTTATTTGTGAGGAGGGATTTCCAAGCCCTGGTAAATCTTTGTTGTCGTTGTTGTTGGTTGCAATTTTAAAGATTTATTTGATTTCAGATTTTGTCTTCAATAAAGAGCAAAAAAAATGTTGTGAGACTTCCAGGTGGGCAGCCAGGACGCTGTCAATTTGATTTCCCCACTGGTGAACTGCAATTTTTTTTTTTTTTTTTTGGCAAAACTGTAGTATTCTCCAGGACAAATTTTGATTTTGCAAAGAGCCATTTTCAATCGGAAAATTCTGATGGAAAATTGCCCAGCAGACCCGGTCAGTGCGTGCGGTAACATTCAAAAAGCTGTTACGGTCTTTCAGGTCGACTTGTTGTAAGACTGCTTTTGCCATTAGAGAGAACGAGCATCTTCCCCCTCATGCTCAAGTGAACCTGAGAATCAGGAGGCTTTAGTAACAGAAATTCATTGCCTAATACAAGAGGAAATCTGGTCCCTATTCTGAAGAGCACTAGGTTTAAAACTCTGCAAGAAAAAAAAAAAGTTTTTCATTCAAAACTAGGATGGACCACACAGTAAAAATTAGGGGAACAGCATCTGCTTGTTCCTGGCTTTTAACCCAGGACCTGAAATGACTCAGTTCATAAGCTCCTCATAACCGAGTAAATATTCTTATCAGAGTCCTTTGCATTTTGAGGCTCAGGAAACTGAGCTGGAGATGGAGTGTTGGGGCCAAAGCTGCAGTGGTTCAGCGACAACATCAGGAACAGAACCCCCAGATCCTGCCACTCGTCCCCATGCCCCCCTCCAGCCCCGAGCCCAGACTCTGTGGGTATGAGCCCGAGCTGGAAGGGACTGGTTGACCTCGCAGCAGCCAAGCCATTTCCAGAGCTTCCCCACGAGAACCGTGTCTGAGCAGGCACAGACTTTGGCAGCGATTTTCAATTGTTCCTAGAGGCTGGCACTCAGGAGTAATTAGAGAATATAACACATATATAAAAAGAATTTGTTCCCTCCTCCACCCTATACGTGGCAGACTGTCAGTAGAGACGCGGAGATTAACTTTTTCACCTGAATTAGGACAAAGTGTTTTGCTATTCTCTTTCTCTCTTCTCTTTCCCTCCACCCCTTTTGCTGTCCTTATTTTAATCTACAAAACAGTAATGGGTCTGCAGGCATCCTGCCAGGGTACAGCTCGCATTCACCTGGCAAATGCTGGGATCCTTCTCCTGGCTCCAATTAAAAACTAAGATGAAAAGGAGGAGCCAGGAGGTCGTTTTTGAGCCAAGGCATCCGCCCAGGGTGTCCAGACTTTATAGGAACTATATTTATGGGAACTAAAGGCTTCCATCACTCTCTTGCTCCGGAAGATGTTCATTCTCCTTGATATCAGAGTGAAAATGTTTTATGAGGCTGAAATGATAAATATTGATAGTATTACTCTTTCTGTTTAATAAAGAAAATGGAAATGGTGTGGGAAAGTACACGGAGGCCAAGTGCTTTGTAATGCATTGACAACTTTAACTTCTGGTCTCACAGCTAAGTGGGAAGCATTAAGAGGGACTTCAGAACACAGAGTCTCTGGGGCTCTCAAGTGAAACAACGAGCCGCCTGGCAATTCATTCCTGTTCATTGTCTGTCCCGCAATAAACCAATCATAACTTAATTGTCCGCTTTGCGAGTTTCATTGAGGAACCTGGGAGTTGTTACTGACATACTGAGTGCTGCTTCAAATCCAACCCAAATCCCCCAGCAAGTGCTCACTCCAGCTGGAGTGGGAGGAACGCTTTTCCTCACCCGTATGCACAGCTCTAGTTTTAAATCCCCGCTGTGGCCCAGCTGTCCCACTGACGCTGCCTCCGCCACAGCTGCCCCTTCGAACTGGCTTCTTCCACCCAGTGGCTCAGCACTGGTCTCTACTCTGGCGTTGCACCTCATGATCTTTGTGTTGGCATTCTCTCAGCTTGCCTCCTGCTCCCCTTTACCTGCCCACTCAGCCCCCCAAACTATGATTCCAGCATTCTTCTAGGGTGAAAGATGGAAGGACAGAGCCTTAAACACATCTCAGTGACCTGGCACATTATATTAAATGAAACTTTACTCATGCAGGTTTAAGTGAACTCCTGAAAAACTTCATTTACATTTCAATAAAAGTAAGATGGGAATTCATCCCACTGACTGACAGGGGAACAGCTATAAAAGCAGCATGAATAAAACAGCACTTCTTCAAATTGCAAACTCCTTGGGGCAGGGAAACACGCCAAATTCTGCCATTGTTGAAAGACTTGGATGCTTTGGCAGGGATGTGAATGGGGGCAACCTAGATCTTCTATCTACCACATGCTATTCTCGTCCAGTCTGAGGTACGTGCCTTATTACCATCTCAATTCGAGCCATGGGTAATCATATCTAGCAGAAGAATATCAATGCACAAATTAATGATCAGTGATGATAGGGTTCTTGGAAACAATTTTTTTAGCCAAGCATCACACTTGCAAATGACTCACTGGAAGTTAGTAAACACTGGTCATTAGCCAGTAGTTACAATGCAAAGGAAGCAGCAACTGACCTCAGTGGATTGTTCTCCCTGCTCAGGGGGAATTAGAGATACTCATTGGAATGTAATTACAAAACCGAGGCTGTGGACAGGATCGGCTCATGCTACTGTCGAGCAATAGCAGGCATTGCTCTGGCACCCAGGACCAAGCGGGTGCTCAGTGCAGACCATTTAGCTTCTTTGTGATGCTGGAGACCAGAAATGAAGAGGAAGCTGAGCGTGGCACCGTGTCCAGGGCCGAGAAAACAACCATCAGGAATCATACCTGAGCAGATAAATAAGGATGAATTCACAGGATTTGTGTCCTCCCTCTTGTCACAGTTTTTTTTTTCGGCAATTGCTTATTTGGTGTTATCTTCTTGTTCCAGAGACAGCGACACGCATTCTAGAGTGCATGTTTTTGCTACAAACCCGCCCTCCCACCACAGAACTGCTCTTCCAGCAATCTGAATACATCTCCTGTATATTTCCTATGTCCAAAACTATATCCATCAGACTTCATCCTCTCCTGAAGAATTACTGACAGAACACCCTTTATCAGTGAGATTTTTATGGTACCCACTCATCTACATGCAGCTGTACCCTTCGTTTCCATGGACTAATAGAACCTGATGAAAGTTTGCAATAGCCTTATGAATTCACTGTCTTTATGCCAGCTGGTCTCAAGCCAGAATCTAACTGCCGGGACTGGTTAAGAGATAGCAAGAAAGATTCTGGGAGGAAAATTCATACCTGCATTATCATTTCATTTTTTCTCTGTTGGTTGAACTGAGGACTACAGAGTTTAGTCACAAGTGAAAGCAGTCCTCTTGTACGCCACGATGGCTCTGAGTGCTTACACACTGAACTTCAGAATTCAGTTCAAAATCTAATCAAAATCAAAGGGAGGTTTTTATTAGACTGTCCCCTCAATGGGGTTTGCTGCCCGTACTCTAACAGTGAAGAACCAATGTCACCCATCTCCTGAAATTCTCTTCACTGTTTTGTGCATATCTCACACTGCAAACAGTCCCACCCCCAATGCGGGGACGAGGAGAGGTAGGAAGATGAGGGGGGAGAGTAAGTGACTCACTCTGCATCCAGACTGCCAGATTTTGAGCAAAAAAAAAAGGTGTCAGACATCACCTAATAGTGGAAATTAGGAAACCCAGATAAGATAAGTGTAAAAGGACTTGGTAACTATGGAGGCTGCAGCTGCCTAGAAGTCAAAAATAGATGATATAAGGATGCAAAATTAAACAAAACAAAACTTAACAACATTAAGCAAACCAGCAAAACAAAAGAGAGCTACCAGATGATGCCCTGGAAATTCTGCATTGCTCAGTTAATTCTACTTGTGGAACCTTTCCCAGTTCCTTTCTATATTGGCTTGGAGCAATTGCTTCTTATCTGGTTGGCAGCTTATTTTATCCATTTTGTAAAAGAATTACAGAATAGGTGAAAAATACGTTGGCTATTTAGAGCCTCCCCAAGTCCCAGCTGTCAGTCTGCAGTGCTGCAACTGCCACCGAGAGCAGAAGATGGGACCTCAGGGAAGATGACTACTGACGTCACGAAGAAAACATGCCAATACCAGGTGCCAAACCCAAGCTTCTGACCACTTGTGGTCACTCAAGATCCCAGGGCACATTTTGCAAGAGTATGGGTGTTAGCCCTGGTACACCGTCCAAATCCAGTCTTGGCTATTTATATGCAGCCTCCCTAAAATACTGCTTGGAGCTTCAACTGGAAAAGTTAATTTTGCTTTTCTGTCTGGAACTGTGCAATGATGCAGGTCCAACAGTGGCATGTGGGATACCAATGGAATGGCTTCCCCGCAGATGATAAGTCCTGGGAAGACAGATTCCTTTATCATCTTGCATCAGCACTTTAACACCCACAGACTGAAAAAGATACTTAAAAAAAATTAAGAAGTGATTGATTTCAGTTTCAGACTGCTTTCAGGAAGCCCAAATGCTTTAATTACACATAACAGTCGTGGCTCGCTAATTTCAGTACTGTTTTTCCCCCCCTCATACCACTCAAAATTACACATTGCCCAGAGAAACCTGAGGTTCTAGATTCAAACTAGATTCCTGTGTTCCTCTGTTACAGCTATTTATCATTATCACTAGCTCGTTTGCAAAACCAGGAATCCAAGCACAAGCAATATATCAAACATCTGCTAATTAATTTGCTCTCTCCTCCTCATCCTTCCTTCATTTTGCATAGAAACAACAATCTGGTTGGTGGCAGCAACCTAGAAGAGTGTTTTGGCAGAGGATATGAAAAATTTTCAAAACAAAATATCCATTCCAGTGTTCACTAATGTTCCAAGGAGCCCTACAGACAAAATGAGCCAGTTAAGAATGTTGGGGCTAAAAGTGCAGGTAGATCCTGGGAAGCAGAGATCGCCAGCTTCTGGGATCTTCCACTGGGTTTAGCACAGCAAAATAAGCCCTCAGTTTTGCCATCATTAAATCTAAGTTTTTCAAAGGTGCAAAATTTAATACTGCACCACTGGAAGCAGAATCATGGGGAAAAAAAAAAACTAATTTCTTTATCTTTCAGAAACAATAGATAGATAAAGCAGTTAAAAATGGAAGCTATTCAAATAACCAAAGGCTAGAGCTGAATATAACTAAGCTAACTTTGAGACATGGTATAATTCCTCTCAGATCTGGAAAAGAGATACAAGGAGAAATGTCTATCAGCCAAAGTTAATATTTGCACAAAAATGTTGAGTCATATAAACTGGGATTTCCTCTTGTAGCCACTTTCGGCATATCAACTGAGTTTCAATCAAACCTGAGCTGAACATTTTTTAATTTCATCTGATATTAAAAAATGTTCAGCTCAGGTAAAAAAGACTTGATTCTGGGCCTGAACTCTTCCTCTGTATCTAACTTCTGAAATGCATAAGGAATAAGCTTGTCACCCAGGATTCCATCACAATCTATTGCTCAACTGTTTTCATGATGTACCCACTTCCTTCCTGATCCTGTTATCCTCCAGAAATATCGCTTAGAAGCAATACACTGGTTACTTGCCAACAGACCAAAAAAGAAACTTCAGTCAGGGTTTTACCAAGTTTCTGTAGAAGAACAGATCCTATCATCACGTTCCTACACATCTGACCACCTGGAATGGCTTATCTGAGGTAAGGAAAGTGAGCTAATGTCTGCAAGAGCCCCAGAATCCATCTAGGGTATCTTCCTGCTTTGCCTTCTCACAATTTCCCACCGTTTCCAAGTACCCCATATTTCTGTTTTATGGAAGACTTCTCCTGCATTAATCTGGGAGAGCCATTGGTTTGTTGGGTTGCTCTTTGCACCTTGTACCACTACCTGCAGGAACAGTATGAAAAGGGGTGCTCCGTGGCTTTTTCTTGCCTAATATAGTGGGGTCATACAAAAGCCAAGCTCATAACAGAGACAGTATACTAAACATTGGATTTTTGCAGTGCACAAGGAGTAAATTAGTCCATTTCCAATACAGTAAGATATGACAAGGAAAATTAGGGAAACCTATTTTAGCTTACAGAGTTCTATTTTTTCATGTTCTACCATTAACGTTCTCGGTTTAAAGTTCCCAAGTGAAAAGAAAAATCACCTTAGAAAAATCAATACTCCAAATTTCTTCCAGTTTCTGACAATGTGTTTTAAGTTCTAAGCTGTTTAAATTAAAGGAAGGCACTTCAGAGCGATTTATATTTCTGTGCTTAATTTTTCTATGTTAGCCAACTGCTTTTAGCTGTCAGAGGTGAAACATTAAGAGTATGCATTTACTGATGTCATGGAAGCTACCTGGAGATGTTAAAAGCATTTCAGAATGGGTCAGGCACACATCCAAGGCCAGGTGTAGCTCATCCTGACTCAGGGCAGGAAGTCCAACTGCACGATCTATTTAGTTTCCTTCTGGCTCCAAAATTCTATGATTTTATTATCATTGAATGTGTTTCATTCAGACTGTGGCGGTTACTGAGCTTCCCCTGTTCCTCATGCAGTTAACAGGATGCTTCAAAAGAAAAGGGCCTTTTATTCAGCCACATACGTAGAAGGGAATTATAAATAAACAATTAACATTCAAAGAAAATCACTGCTGTAAATGAAGAACATGTTTCAAATCAAAACACAACAGGTCCCCTTCACTGGGAATGTTAGTTGTAAGACAGCTGGATGAAACAAAAATAAGCTGAATCACTTCTTATTTTCTTCCCGATAGACTGGAAGACATGCTTCACCAGGCTTAGCCCATTTTCCTCTGTGAGGAAGCCAGGCCTTCATGGGAAAGTGCTGGGCACGGTTCACTTTTGCCTGCCACCACCTCCGAGTCACTCGCCAGAACCCACGCCAAGCAGTAGTACCGTGCGCTCCAGAAACAACACACAGCAGTAACACGGGAGGAAGGACCACACGACAACACCCTCTGCGGGTCTGGAAAAAGTGATGAGTAACAAGGTGACTGATGAGCCTCAGGAATGAGCAAGAAAAGAAACAGGTAGCAGCAGTGGGGAAATTTATTCCCTGTGAGAAGATGGGATTAAGAACTGGGTTTTCCAGGTGATCTCTCGGGTCACTTTCTCACACCACATGCCTGGGTGACAGCAATACAGCAATGTCCATCTCTTCTGTCACAACACTGGACAAGAAATTACCTTCAGTCAACGTAATGCATGCAAACTTGACCTCCAGATGGTTCCAAGGTCACTTCTAAAATGCAGGGTTTAAACATAAGCACCACCATAAAATAAAAGACTAAATGCTTGCTGTGTGACACAGAGGAAGAAGCTTCATTTCTCTGTCTCAGAGTTTGACTGCACACCACCTCGCTCGTTAATATGTCAGATTCTTCAGAGTAGGCACTATTCTTCAGAAGTATGGAGTATTTCAGTGCTCAGATTGCTGCTCTTGGCGCTGTATAAACACTGGGTCAGATTTAAGAAAAGCATATTATGCATTTCATCATGTCAATATGGAAAGAGCAGGATTTATTAAAGGCACCTAGATAAGTTCCAGGCCTTGCTCTCATTAGCTTCCAGTGGTGACTCACAACCTGGTTTTATGAACTGTCTGGAAAAATCCCTTTGGGATCTTATCTGCATCTTTAAGCACATTTCATAAGTTGGACCTGCTGTTCTGTACAGCTCTTAGAACAATGAGGTGACTCCTTTGGGGACTTTTAAGGAATGACAGTAATGCACCTAATACCCAAGGGATACCTTGCCCATGGCACACTCAGTACATGGACATCAACCTTCCAATCCTTATTCAAATATATGCCTATTTCTGATGTTCTTTTTGTTTACATTCTTGAAAAAATCCACTATTTCATTAGCTGTCTAGACTGTCCTGCAGGTAAATACAGGGTTCTTAAAAATGGAAATGAATACACAGGAGAAAATAAATAATGATAAAAAGAAAAAAAAAAAAAAAAAGGCAGTGAAAAACAACCAAGGTGCTGCTTCTGCAACATTTGGTCAGGCATTTAAAGGCAGGACACGGTTTTGTTCCCTGTGAAAAAGAGCAAGTTCCTTTGAAGGCCTGCGTAAGGGTAATGCTACTGAAACAGCTCCAATAACGCCAGCCACCAAGGTAGGGAGTTCGCAACTGCGAACAGAGGCGGCGGCGCTTGTAATACCCACACAAAGCCACAGCGCTGGTTCTCCTCCCGGCCGCCGGCTTCTCCCTCAGGACACCTTTACTCCCTCTCCTTCCTCCTTCCTCCCGCCCCAGCCCCTGGGGGCCGCCATTACCCCGGCGCCTCGCCTGAGGGGCAGTGAAACCCCGGGCGCTGATTGGGTGAGACGTACGTGACGCTCCTCTCCTTCCTGGAGCACGGGCCAATGGGAGAGGCGCACCCTGTTGCTGCGGCAACGGCGGGGCCTGCTGCGGCCTGGGCGTGCGGGAGGCGCTGTGGGGCGCTGCCCCGCGGCCCTCTCGGGGCTGAGCCTCCGGCCCTTCCACTGCAGGAAAATTTCTCTTTAAAAAATTCAGCAGTTCACACACCAGGAAAAAAAAAGTTAGAGGGGCCTTCTGGCTAAATGCTGTACAGAACCACAGTCATAAATTAGTGTGTGTGTATGCATACATACATATATATATGCATATGCATATAACTACAACATCATTTTGTTCCAGTGGGGCAGCTGCTGCTTTAATAAATAAAATATTATGAAGGGAGGGTGGTCAGCTTGTTTGGAAGANAACCACAGTCATAAATTAGTGTGTGTGTGTGTGTATGCATACATACATATATATATGCATATGCATATAACTACAACATCATTTTGTTCCAGTGGGGCAGCTGCTGCTTTAATAAATAAAATATTATGAAGGGAGGGTGGTCAGCTTGTTTGGAAGAACAACACTGAACGGGCGCGACTCAGCTTTCCCTGGCTTTTTAACAGCTATGAACTGCTTGATATTTTTGGCTCTGCTCTATTATTATAATTTTTTTTTTTTTCCTTTTAAAAAATATGAGGCAGTAGGCTTCCTCCCAAGACACACTCAGGTGGGGCCGCTTCTAACTGCTGACTTTCCCCTGGGGCACCTCATGTTGTTAAAAA
>VZRU01016588.1:26666-38181 GCA_013398155.1 Pedionomus torquatus | reverse complement strand
AAAAAGACAACTCCCCCATGACACACTGAGTAAAGCTCAGATGGCTCCGCTCTGGCCTGGCCTGGCCCCCCCATGTCACCACGGGCTGCGTCACCCTGGGACACGCGCTGGCATCCTCCCTCGACATGGATTAAAGGAGTTGCAGATGGAAGAGCACTGACATTTATCACTTGCAAATGAGGGCCCTACTGTCATCTCCCGAGGAAGAGTTACGTTCTGTAATCCTCCTTGCCGAGCACTCCTCTGCTTACTTTATCCTGGGAGTCACAGCGAAAATGAACTAAGTGCTGGGTTTTATGGCCACAGGGTTCGAGTGACGCCCCCCGGGGCGGCTGTGAAGCCCCACAGATCTTGGCGGGGTTGTCTGGATTTGCACCATGTCATCTGAAGCCAGCAGGATTTGACCATTGCTCCTCTGTGTCATCACCACAAGGAGTTGATTCACTCAAGTTGGGCCTTTTTTTTCCTACGAGAATCTTCTTTTATGATTTGTCAGGAAAAAAAATAAAATTGGCTCCACGGTGAATCAGAATGATAAAACCATTTGAGATCAGCCCATCGTTAGGGAGTGGGCTCGGTGTCTGCTAAAGCCAGTACTTTTTCGTGGAAAACTAGTGCTGAAATGCATAGTAGAACATAATCGACCGAGAACATTAGATCTGTTATAGAAAATATATGATCTGTTATAGAAAATGTATGATTACACCTTTCCAAAGCATTCATTTCTATTCTATTTGCTCTTTTTTTTTGTGGCATTAAGTTTCTGAACAGATGGAAGTGAGAAAAGGGGAACAAGGAACACTGTGAGAGGATACCTAACACAGGCCACTGTCGGAGTCCATGCCTGAATATAATCAGAACTGCACAATTCAGGAAGAGTCACCAGATGTAAAAGAATTGGTTATTCCTAATCAGAAACTGAAGTGGAAGTTGAAAATGTTAACTGAAAAAGAAAGATCCAGGTTTCTGTCTCTACTGGCAGTGTGGGGGACACTGTTACCCATCGATGATTAGATCCAGCCAAGCGTAGCTGCTTCTGAAGCATTAATAACCCAATCGAAAAAGAAAACAACCTATCCTGCATTTCACCCACCTTGACCTTTCTTTGCTTTAACACAAAATATCAGAAACATAATGGCCATATCAACATGTTTCACGTTCCCAGGATGTATTTTGGCAGTTCTCTTTGTCCAGGGCACATCCGTTAAATTCTGCAGCCAAACACAATGTTCCTGATTTCTGATCTCACGAGCACCTTCCCTGCTCTCTGTGCCTACGTGAAGCACGCTTGTTCTAGCAGGGGAAAATAGGATGGACTTTCTCAGCAGGATTCAAGCAGGAGGTCTAAGGGACCACCAGAGCTCACAGATATTCTAGGTGTCCTCTTGGTGCATCTTCCCTTTATGCTCAATAACAGATGGGTTTGAGAAGCTGCCCCTGGGGCTGGATATTGTTTTGCTGAGGGCTTTTTGGTCTTCCTCTGAGGTGTGGGAAGTGATTCATTTCTGAAGATTATGTAAACTTTTTCCTATTACAAACTCCCTGTTTTTGCAGAAGCTCAAAATGTTAGTGATTACTTGCATCTTTCCTGAACCTCTTCATTCAACACATGATTATCCTAGAGGCCTTTGGCCTTTTATACCAAAAGTCTTATGTGTTTTACCATGTATTGGGATATATGTGGTACGTGAGTGATAGAGTACAAGGTAAAATGTGTGTGATTTGCCGTGTTCTTCTGGCCTGAGCATTAAAAGCTGTTTTTTTGGAGCTGCAGGGATCGTAATGGCTCAGGCAATTCTTCATGAAAAGTCTCAAATCTGTTTACAAAGGAAGTAATTGTTCTGATCCACTTTTTAGATCTGGAACCCAAGGAGAGAGGTTCACACAGGCTAAAATTTTTAATGTGGTCCATGGAGCCTTCTGGACTGACTCTTTCCCATTTGACTACACAGAAACTATGTACCCTGGAAAGCTGCTTTCCTAAAGTACCTTCCTAACTGAGGTGCTTCAGTGTGGGCAGCGTGAGTCCCCCACCCCTTGAAGGGTTGCCCATGGCTGCCCAGCAGGCTCGTGCTGGCCACAAGCTTAGGTCTCATGGTTCCCAGTTACTTTAAAATGAAAATGACTTGTCCTGCCATTGGGCTGAGGGGGGAGAGAGAATAGGAGAGAGGAGGAAAGCACCAGCAGCTTCATTCATGGAGGGTGGGGGGGGGAGAGGAGCAGGCACTGCCAAGTATCATTATGAAAATTCTTCCTTTTCATATGATATTAAACTCTCCTTTTGGCAGGTCCCCTGATGCAGTCAGTGTTTTTAGTGAAAATACACGAGGTACTGAATTCTTTAACCTCAGTTCATTTCTCATTATATTCCTCTGTTAATAGTCCTGGGAAATACACAGAAAACCCAAAGCTGTATCTGTGCTCCAGCAGGGATCTCTGACACTAACTCTGGTTAGGGTGCCTCTTGGCAGTGACTCTACTGGAGAAGAGGAAAAAAGTGTTTGCAAAGAGAAAAGGGATCAGGAAGAGTTGATTTTTCTGAATTCAGTCAGGCTTCGAAATCAAGGCTGAGATTTGGACCTTCCCAAATACTGCCTCTTTACATTTCAGGGGGTTGAGGTTTGAATCCTTGCAGAAGGAGTGCTAGTTATCAGCTCCAGATTTGATTCAGTTCCACCCCAAATTCAAGATTTTATCCACTTCTTGTAATCAGCAAGGAGAAGGTTGTCATGGGTTAAGTGAGGAGTTTGCTCCTCAGAAGTTACTGCCCATTAGGTGGGACCACAATGAGAGAGAAAGTTGGTGTTTCTGGTCTGCCACAAATATAAATTAAAGTGGTGTGAAAGGAGGCATGGAAGGGCAACAGGCTTCTAAAAACCTCCAAGTGGGGGTGAAGAAAGCTAACATGAAGGTGTTTTAAATACACCTGCTTTACCTTGTTCTTGCACCAGGCTAGGAGCAGGCTCACAGTTAGTTACTGTGTCTGAAATCACCGATGAAAACTCTGCAACTGCAATAAATTTATTGCTTATGGTCTTGAGCATGGCTGCAAGAGGCTGGATGGGGATTTATGGGGTTGCAGCCATAAATTCTGTTGCTATCTCCTGCCCTGGGTGTATTTCATCTAGAAAGCAATATTTGATTAATAAAGAATGACTGTTGATCATGACTGTTTTACTACATCAGCCAAAGAAAAAAAAAAAAAGCATGTAAATCTCATGTTGACTGTTGTGTTGATTGCAGGTGAACAGTCTGTGAGACAGACCTTTTGACCAGAAATTCTTCATCCATAGTTTCAATTGACAAGTAACAATCAAAATATAATCATGGCCAATTCCCAGCAAGACAGAGGATGACATTTCATTCGATCAATAATGTTCCAGACATTATGTGCCCTGTTTTCAAACAGCCATGTCCTTGGAGACCGGATGCCTCTGCTCATGTAGAACATGATGTATTATGATCAGAGTACCTGATTTATAGCCCAGTGGCACACACAAACCCAAGTGAGAATGAAGCCTCTGTTGAGTGGAACACTGCTGGTGGACTGAAAAGGTCATATTGTAAATGCATCAGACAGGTGAAGGTTGGGAGAGCTGCCTGTTGCACAGAAGAGTGAAAAGATGAAATCAGCGCTAGGCATGAAGTATGTGGCAAAAATGGAAAATGAGCCCTGATGTTAGATGTCCAATCCCTGTGTCATCATCACTGCTCTGTGTTCTCAAACCGCTACAGTGTTTGTGGGTTCTTTTCAGGTTGTATCATCCAGCTGTGTCCTAGGATTCGAGGGTTCCCATGCATACATCTGAGACGGCCACACTCACAGTGAGCTGCCTTGTAGACCTGCTGAGGGACAGACACCTTTGCTCGGTCCTGTCTCCAACAGAATCTGTGATACTCAGGCATCTATCCTGATTTCTGCTCCCACCAGCTCTCCCATATAGTTGATTTGAGCTGGTACAATCTAAACACGTTACAGGCTCACTCACTCTTCTTTTTCTCTTTCTTTCTTTCTTTTTTTTTATGGTTATTTCCCCCCCCCGCCCCCATTTTCCTTTTAGTTTAGAGCAAGGGCTCTAGATTGGAGTTTAAGACCATTCATGGCTGTGCTCACAGCACCTCAAGGCAACCTCTATTTGTGCATATCTACAGAAGAAGAAGGAAAAAAGTCCCATTTTCCAAAAATTCCTCCCACTTCCTCTTCCCCGCCTGTGCCTCTAACCACTGCCGTATATGCAGTTAATTGAAATGGTGTTTGTTTTATCTTGAATAACCTTGTAATTGATTGAGGTGGTGGACAGCAAGACTCCAGAGTCATTTACATACCTGTGCATGGAGCAGTAATTTCTAGGAGGCTTTCCACTGCTTTCCCCCCTGCCCCCTGAAGAACTATACTCCCCTGTATGTGCGTGTTTGCATATATCTATAGCTCTCTCTCTCTCGATGTTCGCATTCATATAGATCTCCCCACAGTCCATTCACTCTGGCTGCGACTGTCCATTTGCTGCTCGTTGAGGTCTTATGTTACCTGGGGTGGTGAGGCTCCTGGCACTCGTCCCTCCAAAAGAAAAACAGCCTGATTGGGGAGCGCTTGCTTCGCACAAGGCCTCGATTGTGTGCGAGGGCCGAAAAAGTAACAAATGCAGTTTAATTACGTTGGATGCTTGGTGGCTGGTTTTGCAAATCTTTTATTTGTTTTGAGAAGTGCCCCAGCAGCAGCACTAAATTTTGTGTGCATTTGGGGAGCCTAATGTACCACTTATGCCGGGGGAGGGAAGACGGTCTAATTAGCTGGGCTGCTGTCAAGCTAATAAACTAATGGAGAGCTTAAACAAATAAAAAAATAAAGGAAGTAGACATGATGGGGGAAAAATAAAGCGACTAGACATGAAGTCTTACGACATGCATTTCCACCTTCCATGAAAAGGTGTCCTTGGGCACCCAGAATTTTGCGGATGAAGTTTTATGCGTCGTAATTCAAGTCCCCCTTTTAGGAGGCAAAGGTTTAGCAGATCTCTCCAGGAATGAGTAACGAGAGAGGAGCTTTTCCCATCCTGCCCAGAAACCAATTCCAGCTCATCAGAGTTGTTCATTTTGGAAGAGAGTCAGATTCACATTCATGGGACAGAGGGGAGTGGAAAGCAATCAATGTTTAAATCTTCTCTTTGCCAGGCCGAGATGTTACATAAGGTTGAGGAAAATGTTTTATTATCCCAACTAAGCCCGAAGTGTCAGATACTGACAGCATTTCAGAGACAGGATACTGGGCTTGATGGTCCAATAGTCTGACTCAGGCTGACAGATTTTCTATTCCGCCCTCTCAAATTATTAGTTGTTCTTTTTTGGTCCATTAGGTATGAGGTGATTTGAGACCAAAAAGGTTAAAGAAGCATACACATTACTGTGGGACTGGGCTGGAAGAAACCTCCCAGCTCTGGTCATTCTGGAGCAGCAGACAAACATAAATCTCTCATCTGATTTCTCGGTGTCTGGCTGCCGTCATCTCATCGGCCGAGGAGGTGCATTGCCAGTGGTGTGTGTGGTACCTCTGCTCACCCTGATACCGTTGATGGTGTCTCTTCCAAGCCCTTCTTTCCATGTTTCAGAGGCCATAGAGTTCTTCTATGAGACTTTAGAGTAGCATCTGCCTGTCTTTTACTGAAGTTTTCGACTCTTAAGTGGTCGGTGGCTGTTCTCCCTGCCTTTTTCAAGGCTTATCTCAACTCTTACAGAGTTTTCATAAGAACTCTGGGGGCTTTCAAATGTGTCTGAACAATCAATTATCCGACCCGGTGGTCAACAAAGCACACGTGCTCCCTGTTCTTCTATAGGAAAATATTTACAAATCAATATCTGTATTATTTGCCCCCCTTTGGTTATCAAACACAGAGAGGTTCATGCTAAATAAGGCGAGCGAGCTATTGCCAGATTGTAACTTGAAAAAACGTTCTTTCAAGCCCTAAAGAAACGAAGTTTTGCACTTGGAGGGTTGCAGAAAATGATGGGTGGTCCCGGCCAGCGTGGGACACATACGACAGGGATCACGCAAAGACGTGTGATGCCTGAGCTCTGGAGCTGAGCCAGGCTCTGCTTGGAGCATTTGAACTGTCCCCTGGTTGGTTTCCCCTTCATTTTCAGGATGAAATATCATCCCAGAGACCAGTGAGATTTCTTCGCCGGATTTGATGGCACCTCAGGAGTGTGACAGCAAGTCAAAGAAGCAGAAAGATTTCATGATCTCTGAACAAAAAAAACCAAACCAAACCAAACCAAACCAAACCAAACAACAACAACAAAACAAACCCCCAAGAATTAAAAAACAAAAAAAAGCAAACCACATTTTAAGTACTTATTTTCTTTCTGGAGATCTCTGCTTTGACTAGTAGTTTCCTTTCAACTTGGAAAGTTTTGAAAGAGAGCGAGGTTGTTGGTTACATTCTTGCAGCCCTCCTCATCCATTCTCCACGGTGTCGCAGACGGGTTGTGCAGCACATCGCAGTCACGGCTACAGCCTGCCCTGAATTCCAGCCTCTGCAGCCCTCCCGAATCCCAGGATTTCCTTCGGCAGCGTGTGGTTCCCTCTGTTCTCCTGAAGTCTCGGGAGGGCGGCTGCAGTCACGCAGAGAGCTGCTCGCAGATTGGGAAGGAAATATTTTCTGAAGAGAAATCAAAATCAACATTTTCCCGGCAGAAGGTTGATTTTGTGTGTTTATTGTCAGGCTACTTTTAAAATTATTATTATTAATAAATCTGCATTAATTATTTTGGCTCTGGAAGCTGATTTGGGTTACCTTTAGTTAATGCTGTGCTATAAGATGCTAAAAATCTACCCAGATTACTGAGGTACAGATGTCAGTAGAACGGAGGAGAAGCAAAACTTTCCATTTCACTCAAAACAAAAACTTTCATCTTTCTCAAAAGGAACCTCTGAAGATCTCCTTCCCTCTGAAGCTGAACTGTTTCAACTTCACCCCCCACCGTAAGAGATGGGGAAGAGCTGGGTCTGGATCCATTACTCGCTCATCATGTAGTGTCCTTTACTGTAATTACTCTGCTCATTAGTGCTCATAAAGGAGCTGCTTCACCTGCAGCCTTGGGCCACTGGTTTCCTCCTCTGCGGGTTGATCCTGTCCATGCTGGGTTCCCCAGCAGACAGGGCATTGGCATTTTTTCATCCCTGCATGCTGAAATGCAGCAGCCTGTACCGAAGGAAATGGGCTTTGGTCGGTGTTTCTGAACACACTGAGGAAGTTTTAGCCATGAGGGTTTCCTCACGCTGCAGCAAGTTGCAGACTCCACGATTCCCTCAACGGGGATGATGAATATTCAAACTAAATGAGCTGGGAGCTCACTGGTGCGGTCCAGAAGCAGTAACACAACCCAAACCAAACGAAAAAATCAAAACCATTGTCAGTGAAGATAATTTACACTTTTCTTATTTGAAAATTGTAAAGGGAATTGAAAAACTCGTTTTAATCATGAGATTGAAGATTTATTGCTAGGAATTATTGCTGGACTGTGCTGATGGAAAGGCTTGGGTCATTAAGAATGCTTACAGGAAGAGTTGTTTGTTACGAATATTGTATTTCATTAACAAATCATTCTGAAGCCAGTCTCAGTCTCCAAACTGCTTGAAAACTCTTGATTCCAAATATTCATCACTTGTGTAATGTGGTTAACCGGATGGATCTGGACCAAGGATCAGATGAGAAGGTGCAGTTAAGCAGTACACTGATGGACAAGTACACGACCATTAACTATTGATCTGACACAAACCCACCATGTTGAAATCCAGTTGCTTTCCTCTGGCCCTAGTCAGTAACTTGATGCTTTTAGCAGCATTTTTAGAACAATTGAGCCATTTGACTCTGAATTTTGCTACAAGATATTCCTTTGACAGAAACTGGCTTCTGTCATTGCAGGAAGATGGTCACAAGCTGCCTTTGGCAAGGTGTGCCCTGCTGTGCTGCTCACCTCCCTTGATGCAGTGTGGTAGAGATTGATTGACTCTGGACATATTATACATCACCTTTCTATTTTGTTAAGCTTTTTCTGGAGTAGGGATAAGTGAAGAAAAGTGGAGAAACTGAGAAAGGCCTGGTTTGAAGGGCAGCTTTGAAGCAGAAGTGAACAGCAAGGTGAATTCAAGAAGGGGTTTTGCATGAAGAAAATATAGTTACCAACCACAAGAGATTTTAGCATGTTAGAATAAAACACATAAACTCCAGTACCACTAGCAAACAGAAGTTCCAGGATTGTTTCCTCCCAGTGTTTTCTTTTTTATTTTTCTGAAGAAAAGTAATATTTTGAAGTGTGCATCTTGGCTCTCTTGCAATCAGTGGTTCTGCTCATCTCTGAGACACTCTCAGATACAGCAATATCTAAGCGATAGATTCAGGGCAGTTGGTAAAAAGTTGTTACAAAAAAACCCAAAACCAAAACAACAAACATTTAGAGATTTTTTTTTTTTGTTTTGGTTTGTGTTTTTTTTTTTTGTTTTTTTTTTTTTTTTTTTTTTTTTTAATTTATTTAAACATTGAAAAAACAAATTGTGCCCAGATCCGGGAGGGAGGTTCCAATCTGAAAATAAAGATCAGCGTTTGGTAGAGCAGTTAGCCACAGATAAAATTCAGATTTGTAACACTTCATTGAGCAGAGTATTAACCCCTTGGGAAGCGAATGGGAGACCTTTGGTGAACAAAACTCCTCAGTGTAGAGCAGGTAAAAATATATCTCCGGGAGTTTTGCCCCTGCGTGTGACAATGGCGTGAAGGTGAGCAGCCCAGCTCCGATACGTTTGTTTAACTCACTCGGAATTAATCAGAGCACTCTGGGATTAATAATTACTTAATCAAATAATCGCTTCGTGACTCCAACACTATCTTTTTTTCTTCCAGCAGGCTGGAAATAAGACCCACGAATATGTAAATTGGAACTGATTAGAGGATTAGGTTTCACTCTTTTTTTTTTTTATTATTTGGAATAAAAACAGCCTGCAGATCCCTCTAAGCCAAGCCATGTCTCTGAATTGCAACACTAGCGCCTGTCGGCTGTGATAATTTCACTTCATTAAGTTCCAGATATAAATAGAGAAAGTTTCTTTTTTTTTTTTTTTTTTCCATGCACCACCTTTAATAAGCAGGGACTGGAAACACAGGGGTTATTGATCCCCGCAGCTATTGGGACTTTGCTAGGCTGGTGTAACACTGAAAGAAGACCAAACACCTTCTACCTGCACCCTCGCTGAGCCTGGGACAATTCATCTCTGTTGAAGCCATTTTAAAGCTTTTTTACACAAACTGCCCCAAAAGCAGTGCGAGGGTGAAAGCGTCAGCCGCACCGTTCCTAGCGATGCAGAACAAAGACACTGGATAGGCCATGAGAGGGGAAATGCCGGCAGGACCCAAGCGGGATGTCCAGGTTCTGGGTCTGATGTTAAGCACCCCAGGATGGTGGCCCCCAAAGAACTCTTGCTGATGGGGCCAGGCAGCCTCAGCATCCACCGATCTACAAGGGACAGCACGTGCTCAGCATCCCTGAAAAACATCCTAGTAAAATAGCATTATTTTAAAATAGCATTATTTATACACTCTTCTTTTTTTTCTTTTTCTTTTTTTTTTTTTTTAAGAAAAAGCCCTGTACCACCACCAACTAGCTCCACCAACCCCAGCAGGTGGTTCTAGTAATCCCTTATTTTTCACAGGCGTTAATTTATACGGAAACATTAAAATAAACAGACTTGGGAACAAAAGGTGCTGAGGAGTGGAAAAGGGATACAAAACCTTCCAGCTTGTGGTCAGCAAAAGAGACTCTTGGCTTCTCATGAAATGTCTTTCCTCTGTTTATAAATTCATTCGCTTGTAGGAGAGTGCGGAGGGAGAAGGGGACATGGGACAGAAAAAAAGAGGGAAGATCACTCGCTTCAGTGGGATAATACACCCCAAATGTGAGATCTCTTGGGTTCACTTGTGGGGTGGGAGTTGCACATCTGGGGGAAAACTGAGGTGTGGGGGCTCGATCTTCTTGGGGCTCGATTTTCCAGGCATCTGTGGGAGCTTCCCTGAAGATGAGTGGATTTGCAGGAACCAGCTCACCTCTGTAAGGGAATAAAAAAGAGCTACCTCCCCTCAAAAGGTTCCAAAACTCAGTTTTTCTTTTCCTCTTGTGAATGAATCTGGGGAAGGTCGGCAGCTTTGGGGCAGAAAGGTGCTGCTGGAGAAGTGGGGAATAGGGGTGCAGTGCGTAAAGGGGACTTTTCTGTGGGACACTGAAAACATCCAAATGAGAGCTCTTATTTGGCACTAAAAGAACAAAACAGCAACACCCAGCTGTTAAAGCCCTGAGCAATTCAAAGGAATACATACTGCTAATAATGATTATTTTCAGCCTGAACTCGGCAGGAATTGATCCTGGTTCTGAGATGACACAGTGAAATAGCTGACCTGCATCACTGATGCTCTGAGATTTGATGATAGAATCACAGAATGGTTAGAGACGGAAGGGACCTTAAAGATCATCGAGTTCCAGCCCCTGTTTATTTCCATGGCCTGCTGAAAGGCAGGAATAATTGGACCAGATGAAACCTGCAAGTTCATTCTCATCCCAGCCTGGAATTTAGCTAGCGATACAAACTGGGAATGCTCGGGAGCCTCGGGATACGTATAACCCCGTCTGTGTGGGCAGCAGGATGGGTAAGGGCATCCCGCTGCCCTCTTTGCTTGGAACATTAGAGGGGCTGAAACCAGCCGCCCCCCACCCGACAGCCCGGGGCAGATGTGGGCTTTGTTTCAGCTGGATGTGCAGAAATCAGGCAGCGCAGTGTCCTCCTGCCCAGGAGAGACAGTAAAGCCTCGTGAAGCAGAACTGGAGTGAAGTACTTGGCTGGATGCTCGTATTATGTAAATTCGAGCTTGAAAGCTTCAAGTATTTTTTTAATAATGTCCCACACGTGGGGCTTGTTAAGCGTTCCTGACTACTAGAGCCATTCGTAAGGAATTAGGAGGGCTTGCAACTCTGGAGTAGAAACTGAAGCCACTACAGCTAATTCTTATAAGCACTTTGTGGATTGTGTGTGTTTTGCAGGCAAATTCTGAGGAATATGCAGGGTGATTTCTTTAAAAAAAAATTTTTTAAAGGAATGAAAAAAAAAGAGGAGGAAAAAAAAAAAAGAGAGAGGCATTGCTGTGAACCTGCGATGCTGCTCAGAGAAACCTTGATGTTTTTAACAGCATTCCCAGGTACTTTAAGGTTAGGTGTGCTTGGAATCGAAGTCTAGGAATTAGAGAACACAAACTTCATTTATTCAGGAGCAATTGGAAAACGTGAATGCGTTTCCATGGAGACGGGGTTATTTCCTTTCCCACAATTCAAATCTTTTCCACAGGTCCTGTTTCATTCTGGTCACCCTAATGTTTTGTTGAGGAGAGCTTTTTGGATTTTGATCTCAAGAGTTGGCCAAGCTCCAGGCAGAACAATGAAAAAGTCATAAATCACTTTAATAGATATAACAAGAAAG
>VZRU01016588.1:16048-26651 GCA_013398155.1 Pedionomus torquatus | reverse complement strand
AAAAATACAAAGAAAAAAAAAAAAAAAAAAAAGGAAGGCAGAGAAGTGGAAGGACTGAAATATGGTAGTCCCAGCACATCCATCAAACACAGAATACTCTTCTTGAGGTGCAGGAGAACATGCCAATTAGAAAAAGTTTAGACCTTTATGGTGTTACAAGGGGTTCTGATACCCGAGATATCATTCAGATTTATATATATATATAAAAATATTTTGGTATTTTCTCCAAATTACGGGGCTAGGGAATGTTCCATGTGCCTTAACTACCACCACATAACATTAAGCTTACAAAGCTTAGAGCTACCTCACCTGACTCAGAGCCCTGTGGACCTGGGATTCATCCCTGCTACCTTCAGCCACCAAACCTGTGGCCACCTAGACCAGCTCAGCAGGGAAAGATGGGTATTTCCAGGGAGTGACTCATCCCCATCTGAGATACCGTCATCAGAAGATGGTGACAGGGATCACAGAATCATAGGATGGTTTGGGGTGGAGGGGACCTTTAGATCATCTAGTCCAACCACCAACCTAACTCTGATAAAAACTATCATGAACCCATGTCACTAAGCACTACATCAACCTGTCTTTTAAATCCCTCCAGGGATGGTGCCTCAACCCCTTCCCTGGGCAGCCCAGTCCTAGGCTTAGAAACCCTTTTGGTGTAAAAATTATTTTCTAATGTCTAAACTGAACCTCCCCTGGTGCATCTTGAGGCCATAAATAGTGATTCTCCTCAGGCAGCGCCCATCACCGCGGTGAGGGGTCATGTCGCTTTGCTGATGGGCTGTGGAGCACGCCTTGTTCGGGCATGTCTTGTTAAGTGCTGTGTGTTAATTACACATAGTTAACAAAACCTGAGCGGGTCTGGCTGCTTTCACTGCTTGCAGCTTCTGGTCTTATCACAGAGGCCTGCAGCAGGTGCCTGGGAGGACAGTTTGGTTCTTAGATTATTTTCATACCATACCCCTTTCAGCAAATCTAAAATGGGTTTGTAATAGTTTTTAGCAATGTACAGGAGACCAGAAATTACAGAGTTTATGGGGAGAATGTTGAAGACAATTTTTTTCATCCCTGCTCTAAAAGTACAGTATACACAACCTTTCTCCTCAAAAGCTGATAAATGGTTTAGCCATTATTTAAAGTTCGGGAAAAGGCAGCTACAGAAATAACATTTTAATGTATTCCAGATTAGACTTCATGCTATATTTGTAATAAAGACTTGTTTCCAACATTGGTTGGCAGATCACTCACATGGACAATTATCCAAATAGCTATTAGGATACGATTGCGCTCATTTCCAGGCAATGCAAGATTGCCAGGACTCAGCTTGGCTGGCGGTTGGATTTTGGTTTGACTTTTGGAGAAAACCACAAGAATTTGTCAGTCGTCTTGGCCGTAAGGGAGGCTTCTTGTCCTGAGGCTATTCTTTTTCCTCTTCAAATATAGAAGGCAAAACATGCTCTTGTTTGGTTTGGGCTCCTTTTTATTTATGTCATTATCTCTCACCTTAGTGACATCAGGGGGAGAAGACTCGGGTGTGACTTGGATGGGAGATGAGAGACTTCTCCCATCATTCATGGAAAAGAGGAGGGTCAGTATGGGAAGACCACGTGTATTCTGGAGGGTGAAAGCTGAAAAGAAAATCAAAGGTCATGAATTTCTTTTACTGGGGGAAGGGAGCTTAAGGGAGGGAGCACTTAATGCCAAGCTAAATCAGTGTTAGTTGGGAATGGAGACTCCCGCTCTTTATGCATTATGCTAATGTGTCGTTTGGCAGATCTGAATCATGCTGGCCAGTTTAGTCAAGAGCTTGAGTCGAAGAACACCAACTCCCTCAGAAGGAAAAAGATCTCTTTGTGCCAGGGAACATGTTCTGTGGTGAGATGATGTAATTGTTTAGGTCACAGATGCGGTGGTCAGGAAGCTTTTTCATACTGAAGGATAGGTAGGTCCACAATGGTCCATGAAAACTCAAGCAGCTCCAACCGTTCCCTTTGCTAGAGCTCAGAACAGAAACAAGTTCATTATTTTTCACCAGACTGGCGTGGGTGCTGCCACGAGCAGCAGACACAGGTAGGGAGGTGGCGTGTCTTTCTGTCCCTAGACTTACAATAGTTCAAGACCCTAAAGAAGATCCTTCAGTGGGGATTCTTACTGTTCTTCCCTTTTGTAAAATGGAGGCAATAAGTCTGGAACCAAATCATAATCATTGCATTATTGAAATGAAATTTATGAAAGATAAAATGCTCCTTGTGACAACAGGGGACATGATAAAGGATCCGAAGGTTCTTTGCCCTTCTCTATTTCTATAATCTATAATTCTATAATATTATATAATATATAATATTTCTATAATAATAAAAGNCTTGTGACAACAGGGGACATGATAAAGGATCCAAAGGTTCTTTGCTCCTCTCTATTTCTATAATCAGATAAATGGCTTTGGAGAAACACATCACGTTAGCTACTGGGAGGTGCCAGCGTTCTGAAAAAATACCTTTCCAACCTCTTGATTCTCCCTTTCCATCCTCTTGATTCTCAAGAAGAGGAGGATGTCTAGGACTAAAATGTCTTTTTTCCCGTTTGCTTGTAGTGAGTAACAACATACACTGTATTTTAGCTCCACAGCTTCAAGCACAGGAGCCGAAAAGCATGGTTGCAGCAAGGTTGAAGAAATTGAAAACATTTAAAGGAGAAGAATATCACAGGCCTTTTGTTAAAAACTAATCTCAAGGTCTTCTCTGAGCTCCACTTGAGTCTCCCTGAAAAAGACTTTTCCGTGGGGTGAATACTGCAATATTTAATGTCTCAAAATCCTTTCTTGCTGGCCGGGCTCCAAAGCAATGACTGCACCGAAAGGGCTGAGGCATATCCTACCAATGGAGCAGAAAATTGCTTCAAGGCTAATAGCAGTAACACCTTGGCGACGCGGAGACTGTAATTAGCCATAAAGCGGCACCCATGCCCAATGGGTCTATTGTGCCCCGTATGCGATTTTGCTCTTTGGTGAGAAGGGGAAACGTGTGTGTGAGTGAGAATGAGCGCGGAGAGGTAATCCCCATCCCGTACCTTCGTGATGAATGTGCTGCAGTTGGCATAAAGTGGAACAGATGCCAAGATGAGGCCCTCTGGTTCCTTCCAATCCCCCACCTACATTCTCCCAAACACCACATTATATTTTTAGCATTTTTATTTTCTTGGAAAAATATATAAACTGCAGTTATAAAATGTGTTTAAACAAATGAAATGGAGCTAGCAGGTGTACAAAAACAGCCTAAAATGCTTCCCATGGCTGCAGTTAAAAAAAAAAAAAAAAAAAAAAAGAAGTAAACTTAAAGAGTTCCATAGTGGAAAAATAAAACTCTATAGGTAGAGTATATAAATGTCATTTTTTTCACACTGCGCAGTCACTTTCATTTTTGATTTCTTGTCAAAAAGAATCACTCTTGGTTGGAATCTCCATTTCTCACCCAGAGTAAAGGGGTTAATTCTCCCATTCCCTTCTGTGGGGAAATGCCACGCCAGAGTTGCCGCTGCTGTAACTGCTGAGATCCCAGCACATCTCCTGGGAAGCGGATCTGCCGAGCCGTGAATACCCCCTGTTATTTACTATTTTTATCATCTCCATGTTGAATCTGGAGAAGACTCAGGTTCAGATTGGAGATTATTTATATTCAGGATTTAATTTTTGGTAGAATAGGGTTCCCTTGACAAGCTTAATCAAAACCGAAGGACATCTGGCAGGGCACGTAAAAAATATAAGCACATAGATAGAGATTTGTATATACGTATGTATATATCTAGAGAAGATGTCAGTCTAAAATAATTCATAATAAAAATACACCATTAGCCGGGAGACAGGAGGCCGTGCAAAGAAAGAAAATAATTCATTCTAAGTAGAGCTGGAAATAGAGTTTTGCCTTGTACTCGTGCTGCCTGGTTGGGTGGAGAGGGACTGGTTTTGAGGTTAAAATTGAATGGATTCTATCTTCTCTTTACCTTCTCAGTGCTCAGAGGAGTTGATACCTTGAATTTTGAGCAAGGCCCATCACTAGCTCCCATTGCTGGGCAATTTTAGCGCAGGGAGGGAGGAGGTAGGCTTTCATTTGATAAGAAAAAAGCTACATTTTTTTGCTTGGCTCTGAACATTTCCCTCTACCTACCTAAACTTTGGTAAAAAGTTGGGGTTTTTTTCCTAAAAGAGCTCCTATCTCACAATCTTATTAATCTTATTTTGTGACTCATTTTTGTTTCCTTCTTTTTCAAAATATGGGGAATTATTTTTATCTGTGTGAATGCAATTTGAATTCTGTCCACTTGAAATGGAGATCAGGGTAATGGCAAGATATTTTGCTGGCCTGGAGATGGCTTTTCGTTCCAGGCTGTCCTTCAAAAAGTTAGCTCAGAGAAGGACTGGGCTAGAGAAAGAAACGCAGAGGGAACCCATGGCCCTTGAGGTAAGACATACTCAGAGCAGATTTCTTGATTCCAGCAACGTATTTGGTCCTGGGATTGTTTAGTTGGAGGAAGAGGAGGCTGAGGGGAGATCTCATCGCTGTCTATAACTACCTGAAAGGACACTGTAGAGAGGTTGGTGCTGGTCTCTTCTCGCAGGTAATTAGTAACAAGAGGGAATGGCTTCAAGGTCCAACAGGGTAGGTTTAGACTGAACATTAGGAAAGAATTTTTCACAGAAGGAAATAGGAATAGGCTGCCCAGGGAGGTTGTTGGGTCCCCATCCCTGGATGTGTTTCTGCATCGTTTAGATGTGGTGTTGGGGGATATGGTGTGGGGGAGAACTTTGTAGAGTAGCGTAGATGGTTGGACTTGATGACCCCAAGGGTGTTTTCCAACCTAGACGATTCTATGGTTCTATGATTCTATTTGGGATCTGTCTTGCTACAGCCTGCTAAAACTCTCACTATTCCAGGAAGTCACATTTTAGAATAATCCCCATCTATTTTGTAGAATTCCCCTTTCTAGTCTTCAGCAAGGCAGTGTGGTTCCGTACCAGTCCGATGGCTGACTTTCCTTCTGGCTAACAGGGATAACAAATTACATTATTTTTAAATTAAACAAACCCTCTTTTTTTTTTTTCCATGGGAAATTATTCAGAGTGCAGTAAAACGTGTCACATTTATATTTCCAATCTTTCTGAAACATTTTGCTTCTCTAAGTAAATTTTTTAATGCATAAATTTCATGCAAGATCAAAATACATTAAAGTGCATTTTCCCATCTCTTCTCATTTGTTTAATCCTAAGATGCTCTATTGAACTCTGATAGAAATGTTGTATCCATTATTTTTGCAGGAATAAAATTCACAATCGTTGTAGGAATTATTAAATAAATACAGTGAGAATTACTCTTGCTTTGACTAATGAAACCTTTTCAAACGAATACCAAATTTCGGCTGTGCGTCTCAAAGTGTGTTCTTGATTAATCTGGCCCTGAACAGTTTTCGGAAATATGTTCACATCCTCAGTCCTCTTTATTGAACACCCCTTGTTAGTCTGGTACATTAATTGAGGTATGATTCTCCAGCCCCGCTCAAGGGGCTGATACCAGCATTAACGTCCAAAGCGGGCAGATGCCTGGGGATGGGTCCTTCCCAGATGTGGCTCCAATTTTCTTTTAATGGGTTGTTTTCTCCTGAATGGCTGTTTCCTTCCACCACCGCTCTACAAAAATGGAGATCTGACTTAAATCTCCTGTCTGCTGGTGGTGGCTGCAAGTATGATAGAAGTTCTGCAAATTTTGGGGGGCTTGTTTAGAAACTGAAGGGGAAAAGAAATAGAAAAAAAAAGGAGAGAAGCTTCTCTTGTCTGAGATAGTGTTTCTGGCTGCGTAAGAGCAACTGCAGAGCGAGGCAGAGAGAAATGAGAGTAAATTAAAGCATGTTTGACTGCAGAGGACTGTTGAGAAGGTTTGGAGATGTCTTCTCATCCAGTATAACGTGAACATTGTTCCAGCTTCTCCGAGCTTTTTGGTATCCCTGTCTCTGAACAGAATTACAAACCTCGTTACCAGAAAGGATTCCTTAAAGCCTGAAAGCGCCCCAGTTCATCGTGCTGACAGCGGAGGACTCGGCAAAAAACTATTTTAAACTCAGGACCCGTACGTGGTGTGAAGTTTTAACAGGGTTTGGGAGGAGGACTGGAGCTCTTGTGTTTGAGCCCGGCCGTATGCGCAGACAAGTGAAATCTTTTCAAACAAACAGGGTGGAAATTCTTGGCTTCTCCAGGAACCGGCCTTGTTTCCAGCGGATCGTGGTTTGGATTCCCAGCCTGCCCTTGGCATTCCAGTTTTCCCCCTGCTTGCCACAGCTAGATTGTGTTTGCTGTTTCTGGACCGAAATGCTGAACAAGATCCTGGTGCCTCAGGTAGGCGATGTTTTACCATGGAGGAAGAAATCCCTGTCTGAAGTCAGGCAATGGAACCTCCTAGTTAACAACTGGCAAACCTACAGGAAAGGAATTGAGCTGCCGTCAGTAGGTAACTTATTAATGGCTGGTGTTTAATTTCTTATAGGTAAAACATAAGAATATGGTGGTCCTCACATTAGTGGTCTGACTACAGAACAGTCTGTGTAGAAAGGTAGCGGCGTTTCCTTCCATCTGCCATTAAGGGCCTTGCAGATCTGCCAGAAAAAGGAAAATTAACCTTCTGTGGAAATCCAGCAAAAGGCCTTTTCCCCTTTAAATCATTAAAGGGGAACTTAATGATGCATCAGTCTGCAGAGTGTGTTTCAGCCAGATGCTCACAGGCATTTGGGTGTTCGACTGGCTGCTTTGGAGACACCGAAGCTCCGTGTTTCCTCCTTACACTTCCCAGACTCACTGGAGATAGTAAGAGCGACATTTCCCTCTACTGCTTCTGAGCTGCTGAAGATTAGAGGCTGTTGTGACCAGTGATAATCTCTGCTCCTGTACCCACCAGCTGCTCGCTTCTCTGTGCATGACTGGCAAAAATAACATCATGAAGGAGAGGAAGAAGAGAAGACTCAGCCCTATGCAGGGACAGATGAACGATGCCTGAAGTTTGGCTGGCAAAAGCTTGGTGAGGTAGAAATGAATGGGTTATGATTAAGACAGTAAAAAAAAAATATGCAGAAATGCTGTCTAAGACCCTTTTAAATGCAAAGACTCATCTGTAGCCAACAGATGAATGGTACAGAGTTTTTGTTGGCTGGAGACCAAATTAGGGACAATGCTATACATGAGACTTGCTCATTTGACCAATGTTATGCTTCATTTTCATCAGTGCTGTCCATGGAATATTAGATATTCTGGCAGTTATTTAATAAGGCAAATGCACACAAGGAGCCCTTTAAGGTAAAAAGTAAAATAATCTCTATTTTCTCTTCAGGAGGTTTTGGCAAATGGGAAAAGATGGAGAAAAGGGAATAAAAAGTGTATGCGAAACAAAAGTTTTAACAGTCCATCTAACCAATTGGTATAATTAAGTTTTACTTCAGCCCTCAGGAAACCCCAGGGAAGTTTGTGGCATCCCAGTTCATGTGCATATTAAGCAGGGGATCGTGTAACCTCCATACAAAGTTGGAAAAGGCTGTTTTTTAAAGAGTTATAGCACTCATTTAGAGCAGTGTCAGTGTGAGGCAGCTCTGGGCTGCAGCAGTCAATCCAGAACTACATCTGAGTTTGGATCCACCGAAGTTCCCCAGATTAGAAGTGGAGATGATGCAAATGAAAGGAAGGAACATGAGCTAAACCAAATGGGCTGCAGCCCTGACCTCTCAGAACCAGTTAACAGCGGGACGTCACTGGAGCCACGAGGGGGGTGTGCGATGTGCTGGGAGAAGGGGAATGATCCTCTTCTGTCGCCCCCCATTCTCCTCCCTTCGAGTGCTTCTAAGCTGCTGAGGATCCTTCAGTGCTGTTGGTGAGAAGCTTTGAGTTGGTATCAGAAATGATGGAATTTGGTCCCACTTTATCCCCCCTGAGCCACTGCCCTGGAAGGAGGTGAAGGCACAAGGAGGGCACGGGAGCTCCAGGAGCATTTGGGAGGGTGCTGAGTGGGGTCTGCCACACACCGTGCTGTAAGAATTCGATATAATGAGTGATTCCTTAAGATTGTCGTTAATGGCATCTCCTACTGAAAAAGTAGTAGCAGGAATACCCTTCAATGAGGCAACGTTGCCCAGTAAGGAGATCAGTTGGACAACGAGCAATCTTAGAATCTTCCAAACACACTTGTCTGCCCAATATACCCAATTCTGCTCACTCTCAATAGACTCAACTGCCTACATCTCTTACACCACAGGATCTCATCTCACATCTTCACCCAGTCCTTCTTTAATACTTAAAACTGTCACTTTACACTCCCATTATTTCTTCCGTTCAGTACCAGAGAAAATCCTTGGCTGCTGGAATCAGTCCTGTTCCACTGCAGTGACACTGGATAAAATCTGCATTGGAACTTCTTTCCACATTTTTTTTTTATTATTTAAATTCTAAATGAAAATGAAAGCAGGAGAAGATTTTCTGTACAAACTGCTTCATTACAATTTCAGCAGGCTTTCTCAGAAGATCCCGGTCATATAATCTCATTGTGTAGGCAGGGAGATAAGGAGCAAGGAGGAAGGAGATTGCTGCTCATTTTAACGTGTAAACCGCTAACGAGATGCAAAATTACACATTCTAACCCTTACCTCCTCTTCCCCTGGTTAGCCCTTGGTCCTGAGCAGTCCCAAATAAGATACAGCACTTTAGGAGAGAAACATTCCTATGGTATTTCAGGAGTGCTGAGGTGGGAGATATAGCTTTACGAAGGCCTTACAGAGGCAATTTATTTTTTTTAGCCCCCCAAACAATGGCGTTATAGAACGTGTCCTCACAAAATATTCAACCTTTGCACATTTCCATTTTGGGCTTGGAACCAGGTGTGTCTGCACTCTCTGCAGCAGGGCTGTACCCAGCGTGGTTCCTGGAACGTAAATGCAGCTCGTCCCCACGTGTTTTCCCCAAGAGCTTCAGTTCCTGAACAGGCAGTTCTTTCCTTGCACGCAAGTCACCTACATGCTGGAAAAAACCCAGGAGGAACCTGCAAACAGCTGCCTCGGGTAACGTCCTCCAGGATACACAGGCATCTTCTCCTGGATGTCTCTCTCCGCTCAGCTGTCTCAAAGGCTGGGACTGAGGTGCTGGAGGGGGACCAGAGAAGGGCAACGGAGCTGGTGAGGGGTCTGGAGAACAAGTTTCATGAGCAGAGGCTGAGGGAGCTGGGGGTGTTCAGCCTGGAGAAGAGGAGGCTGAGGGGAGACCTTCTCACTGAAAGGAGGGGGTAGCCGGGTGGGGANGGATTTAAAAGCCAGGTTGACACAGTGCTTAGGGACATGGGGTAGGGATGGTTTTTATCAGAATTACGTTGATGGTTGGATGAGATGATCTGGAAGATTCTNCTCCAGTTGCGCCAGGGGAGGTTCAGATTGGATACTGGGAAATTTTTTTTACCCTGAAAAGGTTATTAAGCCGTGTGCTGGGCTGCCCAGGGAAGTGGTTGAGGCCCCATCCCTGGAGGGATTTAAAAGCCAGGTTGACACAGTGCTTAGGGACATGGGGTAGGGATGGTTTTTATCAGAATTACGTTGATGGTTGGATGAGATGATCTGGAAGATTCTTTCCAACCCGGACAATTCTATGATTCTATGATTGTGCATGCTGTGGTCCATGGTACTCTGAATTTTTTTGGACAAAATGGGGGTATTTCTTGACAACGAAGTGGTAAAGGCCGTGGCACCCTCTAAGCTCACTGTTGTGTGGTCTAAATCAACAAACAGTAAGTGGGAGCAAACAGGACATTTGCTTCAACTCCTCCCCCTCCCAGTAACGTTGTGGTCCAGGGCAGTGAATGTAGCCCAAGTCCACAACGGTTCTTTCTTTCCCGTTCCTCCGGTGAGGAGTGTCCCATGGTTGCTCTCACAGGTGACTTTCTGCTACAACAGCACTTTCCCAGCTGCTTACCAAGAGTGGCAAAATCCAGCGTTTTATAAATTAGCTCCTCTGTAAGAAAGCTTTTCAAAGCTTCTGTGGTGAGGCTCCCGCAGGAGCCAGACACCTGCCACAGATGGCTTAGATGTGTATGAGCTTACCTCCTGGAAGGGTCCTGGTCTGGATGATTTCTTGGGATCCCTTAGAGGGCTATCTTGTAGGACTCTAAACATCTTTATTTTCATCCCTGTTGCATCAAATTTTGGTCCCTCTTTCGTTCCTGGGTCATCAGTCTACCTAATTCATCTTCTAAGAAATGACATGCCTTTCTAATGCAAAGCATGGAAGCCACCCCACTAATCACAGAAGGGTTAAAAGCATGATTGGTGGGCGAAGACACACACACACCCCCCCCTTTTTCTCTGCAAGGTTGGTTGAAATTGTGAATAGAGACTGACAGCTTGCCTGAGTGTTTGTGGTTCCATTCGAAACCACAAGCCCGAGAAGCACATGGTTTAGATTCAGTGTCTTTCTCTCGCTAACACGAACCATTTGTTCGAGCAGCTTGGCTATCTGGTGGAGAGTAGCTTTGCACCAGGATCAGCCTTGATTCACCCCAGACGGCCAAATACATTCAAATGGAAACCCAAAAGG
>VZRU01016588.1:0-16025 GCA_013398155.1 Pedionomus torquatus | reverse complement strand
GGGGGGGGGGGAATTCCCAAACAAAAGCTTGCATTTACTTTTTCTTGTTTATTTTTACAGCTTGTAAAGGAGCTACTAATATCCTGGTGAAAAAAAAAAAAAGGAAATAAAATAAAAAAGAAAATCTGAAATGCCAATCACCACCAGCGCCAAATTAGGTAGCATTTACTTCAAAAATACTTGTTTCGTTGCCTTTTTTTAAGGCAAATACTTGTAAAATCGTAATGTCAGGGAGGGCATGGAAAGAAGAGACTCAAGTGACTCAAAAATATATTTAGGCCGATCTTTTCAAATCTGGCTGTGCAAAGGGAGGCAGGCAGCAAGGCCAAAGTCTGGCCATTGGGCTTTCACACACAGAGCGCTTCGGTGCACACCTAAGGCTGGTCAGCCACTTGAAGGCCATGCAGAGCCAGAAGTTTAAATGCTTTATGGCTTCTGCAAATGCTTCATGGCTTCAGCAAGGTTAAATGCCTCGGTGTCCAACTGGATAATGAAAACACACAGGAAAGAATGTCCCAATCCAGATGATTCTCCCAGCGCGGGGACAGTCTCCGCGTGGTGCCCGTAGGTCCTCGCCACCTTTGCACAGTGTGGAATTTACTGCGGCGCCTTTACAAGGCTTTACAAAACATCACTTCCCAAATTATCTAGAACCATTGGAAAGACTTGCTCAGAGCAGCGGGAATCAGCTGGGCTTAGTATTTGAAAATCCAGGTTTCTTGTCCGCTCGTTGATGGTGTGCTCTGCACTTCTCATAGCTTGTCATCAACAACCTCCCCCCCCAGCCCTGGATGAAACGAGCTGATGAAAACGAGCTACAGAAAATGGGCCTTGCCACAACAAGGAATTAGATGTGCAAAAGCCGTGTGCCAAAACCCAGCTCTTACAGCCCTGGTAAGAAGTGGGTTATCCATTTAGGTCGCCAACTCTCATACATCAGCACAGAGAAGGACGGCAGAGGTCCATATTTACAGAAGTAGGTTTCCAGCGACCACCAAGAGCTACAAGGGGAGGGTGAGCTAAGGTAATATTCACTTCTTCAAATGGAAGCTGTCCACAGCTCGACTTGCAAACACCTATTTCCACCTCCAGCGCCCCGGGCATCGCTGTTGAGCTGTGTCGAGGTGAGGTAGGGTCCATCTGGCACAGTCTCAAGGATTGGAAGGACCAAACTCCCTTTTTCTGCTCTGATAAACCAGCCTGTTGGTTTTAGACCCACACAGGGGCTCAAATGAGGCAACAGCCCAGCATTCCACCCCACTGGGAAGTGAAAGAGAAGTAATTCGATCAATTATTGTGGTGAGGCAATAAACCCAGTGTTTAGTTACCCCAAATCAGGGGTATTAGGGCTGAAATGAATTCTCCTAAAACCATTTCCCATCATGCAGCCCCTGGGATTATTTGTTTTATCTTTCTCCTTTGTGATATAAAACTGGTTCCGAGATATTGCATTACAATACGGGGAACCACCTACTGTACTGAGAGGTGAAGTACTTTGGAAGGAAGAAAGAATACTTCTCTGCTATGTCTCTCTATCTCCTAGTTAGGAATAAGTGACCGTAAAATCTGTGTATGTGTGAAACCACAATATATTCCCCTGTTCTGTCATTAAAAGCCACTCATAACGTAAATGTGAATCAGGGGTGGGAGTGCATACACCGGCAGGGAGGAGCGTGCGATTATATACCATGAGTTTACTTCCAAGAAAAGATTATGTTTCTGGGAATTCAAAATAACATATATTTTATTTTAGTATTATGGGAATATTGAAAAGACTTCAAACCTCACTGCTTTTTAAGCTACTCTATAATCAACGGTATAATTTTTATTAACAAAAAGACGTCATAACTTCAGAGAGGAGCGGCGGTCATTGCGAAGCTAATGAAGTGAGCATGAGGCTCTGAGGGCTGAGATGCACTGTAGGTGAATCAGGGAAACTGCCTTGGTGATTTTAAAGCTGAATAGAAACACGAGTTTAATGTCCACGGCTGCTCTTCAAGGCATCTGGCTGGGCTGCAGGAGGGGAGCTGGGCTGAGCTCTTCTCCAGTGGCGCAGGCTCAGTGAGCCCCCTTCTTCTTTACTCCCTCCCGTGCCTCCCAGAGTTTTTCAGCCCTCAACTTGGGTGATCCCGTTGGTGAGAGGCTTTAAAGAAGGGGGTTTGCTGGGGAGGTGCGTGTGGGAGGTGCGAGTGGGCAAAATGACCTTCCTGATACGGCAGGACGAGCCCTTGGAAAGAGCAGATGCTCTTTGGAGCTCTGGGAAAGTCCTCCAGCCCTAAAAGGGCTGAAATGGTCTTACTTATTAGAGATTATTGAAAATTATCAAAACTAAAATGTAGCATTTGGAGTAGGATGAATAACCATTCTGGCATCGACACGTGTGAGGAGGTGCGTGAGGAGCCCACGCACCATGCACAAGAGTGCCAGCAGCAGAGAAAGCCATCTAGGGAGACCCAACCCTTCGGTTATGGACTTCTGACTCGAAGTAAGGACTAGGACAGTGGCGTGTGGAATCCCATCTTGCCTAACTTGCTTTTCTATCTGTTTATTTTATTAGGAGACCGGTGGGTGCTTGTTAGTCCTCATCGTTGTGACTCCCGGTGGCTTCCCGGTTTCTTTGGTTACAGCGGGTTTTATTTCACGGATCAATCAAATTCTGCTGAAAAGGGAAAGCGTGTCCCATGTGCTCCAGCCATAAATAATCCACGGCACGGACCCAGGAAGGAGGAACAAGGGCCCTGGCAGGAAGATGGGCTTGTTCAGGAGCCCCCTTCTGTCTTGATTAAACAGCAAAACTCCTTCTCCAGATGTGGAATTGCCCGTAGGTCGCGTCACACCGGTGAGGCTGGAGTGGCAGCGCTCTGCTTCCACAGCTAATTATTATTTTCCTCTCAATATACAATCCAAAGAAGGCGTCATAACTTACCAACAGCCTCACGACATGGCAACCTTTTTTTTTTTTTTTTAAATAATAACTCTAGAAGCAGGATACGAAATGCAAACTGGTTAATTCTTAGAGCGTTCTGTTTCCATTTAGTGTTTTGCTTGCAAACGTGGCTTCAAATGTCTGGGATTATCAGACTCCTTTTGATGAATGATATTATGACAAGTTACTTCTACTGTTTTTTCTATTGGGAGAAATCATGTTTATGGAAACACAGAAGGGAGAAAAAGATAGCTTCAGGTTTAGGTTTTACTTTCCTATAAATAAAGCCTCCTGAACCGTGTCTCATTTGGAAATGGAATCATTTTCTGTTAACAAAAATAATAAAAGATCGGGATGATATTTTACTAAAATAAGGTTAAAACAAAAAAAAAAATAAATTAATAAAATGAAATAATATAACTTTTACTGGCATGGGAAACTTTTACTCTTAAAAAGCTGAAAGCCCTCAGTGTTACAGCTCTCAAGAGAGCACGGGAAAGTTTCCCTAATTCTAATGCAAGTGTGGCTGCCTCCCGTGGATGAGCATGAAGAGCCCGCGCTGCCGCTCGCAGCATTGCTTCATATGAAGACAATTAGTTCACTTCTTTGGACCATCAAGTGGGACCCAACAGAAACAAGCCAAATAATTATTTACAAAGCGTAGATTGGGCTTGTGGCCGTGCCTTCGGTGTGGTTATTCACCCCGCAGCACTGCTCAGGAGGGGCTCAGATAAAGAGCTGGGTAAGCTGGGAGCCGGTGGGGTTGTGGTGGGACCCGCCTGGGAGCCGAAGGGACCGGAGGAAGGTCCTGTCGAGCCCGGTGCCAGTGCTCCCGTTGGAGCAGGTCGGATGTCCAAGCAGCTGATGGGTCAAGGCACTGGAAAGCGAGTGAGAAGCAAAGCAAGCATGAACCTGAGGTGACCGAAGACCTGATTCTCCTTCAGGTTGAGGCTCCTTTTTACACGTCACTGGAGCTTTGTGTAGGATGGTGGATCTAAACCATTCAACGCTTCTACAATTATATACTCTTTGTGCTCCTGCAGGCATCTGTCTTTTTTTTTTTTTTTTTCATGACACTTTGTAGCAGGACAGATTTTGGACTCCAACCTGAAACATGATGCCAGACAAGGATTTCAGCTCTACCTGATCATCAACGTGCTATTTTATTTCAGTGCTCCGCAACGTGCCATCTTTGCTTGGAGGGAAGGGCATCCCCATGCGTTGTAAAGGGGAAGATGGTTGCAGTCCCAAAGGCATGAGGAGAGGAGCCGGGGGCTTCGCTGAGGGTTCTCACAAGCTGGAGCACCATGAGCATCCTCCGCTTTACGGTGGTGCAGGAACATGAGGGAGGGATGCAAAGGGGTGGTGGTGGTGGTGGGGGACGGTGACCTCGGCCACCCCAGACACACATCGGAGCCCAGGTTACAGCTGACTGGAATCCTGAGGTTTTCCTGGCCGGGAGCCAGTTTGAAACCCACTCGAGCCACCCGAGTATTTTACAACATTGTAAAGACGGCATTGTTTAACACATTTCAAAAATTCTCCGCACAACCTGGCGGCCTTCCAAAACCGTCTTAAATGAGCCAAAACTATCAGCAGCCACCCACCTTCCTGTCCATTATCCTCTGATTAATGACATTCCACCAACAGGGTCCGACATTCAGAATCTCCCTGCTGCAGGACCTCTGCGTAAATATGATCTCTGAGACCTGTAAATTGTCTGTATCGCTTGCAGCTGTGCTTTATACGGGGGTGTCTCTTCGTCATGTGGTGGCCATGCAGGGAGGGGGGTCCTCAGGGGGTGGAGAGAGACCAGGGCTCGCAGCATCTTGTAAAAACCTTAATTAGACCTGGCAAAGCAGGAGGAATCGAATCACGCGGCGGGCTCAATGCCCTGTTTTGGGCTCCTTATCCATGTCACCTTGTGCCTTCTGAGTCAAAGCAGCCCTGATGGGAGCAACCAGAAGAAATAAATAACAGCCAACCTCTTCGGTTGGAATGAATTGAGGAGCAGCCGTTAGGAAAAAGTACATTGATGTTTTCTTCCCGTTATAGATGGCAATTAATTACAGGATCAATGTTATTTAGGTGCCTTGCTCAGTGGCCGTGCTGCTTCCTTACGCTGTGTGGATGCAGGATATTTTCCAGGTAGGATGCCCGGAGACAGACATGGGAATAAAGAGCAGCTTTTCAGCAGCCACGGCCCTTGTGTGTGCCCAGTACCTGCCACAAGTGCCCAGTACAGGAAAAAGCAATGCAAAGAGTACCCAGAGAGGTGAGGTATTGTCTTAGAATGATTGGGCTGCTTCTGTGAGCACTTGGAAGATTAGCTGAAGTGTCTCTGCTTCCTTGGTGGGTGGGCCCCAGAAATTGTGAGCTGATGAACCGGGTATTGGGAAAGTGAAAAAAGACAAACAGCTTCTCTATAGGCAGCTCTGATAGTCCCAAAACTAACGACTGTGTACGTGCAGCCTTATCAGCTGGTAGGAGTTCATACAATACCATTCTGCAGAATAAAGAAATTGTCCTACTAATGGAAATTTCATATTTTTCGTCCCTATGACCTTTCGTTTTTTCCCTCTTGTAACACCGTGCTACCTGACTGCCTGGAAAGGGGAAGTTCAAAGTAAAGCCATGAAGAAAAGACACTTTGGAGTCAGAAGTTCACACTTCAGAAAAGTCTCAGAGCTTCTGCATCGCCCTGGGCACGGGACAGAAGACGAGCAGAACATCTGGTTTGGGATTTCATCAAGAGCTGCCCCTTGAAATACCTTTAAAATCTGGATCTGCTGTGCCTCAGCTCTTCCACGGAGGATCATTTCTTCAGGATCATTCATTTTCCTAAAGCATCCGTGTTTTTGCAAAGTAGGTGCAAAGGAGACCCGTGGCGTTAGGCTGTAGAGTCCCTGCAGAGCTTTGGGGTCTATGCCCTGGGCATGTGCATGTGGTGTTCTATATTCATAGCCCTGCATTTCTGGGTGCGTGGGTACTTGAATCTCGCTCCGTGTGCTTACCTGCACGTATGTATTCTCAGCTCTGTATCAAAATATAGAAAAAGTATATATAAGGGCACATCATATGATTTTTAAGAAAGCTTTATTTCCATGAGAAGCTACAGAGCTCATTTTCACTCAGCAGTGACTCATCTTTCTAGCTCTTTTTCTTTTTTTTTTTTTTCTCTTACTGCCTAATCCAAGAAACTCTGACTAAGTCAGCTCTGCCACGTCCCAAGTGTAGCAGGGATTCCTCACAGTCCTTGATGCAAACAGAACTAGTAATTCTCCTCAGAAATAGCAAGAAATTGCTATTTGCAGGCTCATGCTTTACGCAATGATGACCTTGGCTGAGGCAACCCGAATGGAAAGGGCCGCAGCGCATGAAGTCAATGCCACTGTGGTAAATAAAGGCAGCGCCAGGAAGGCACAATTTCAACATCTCCTGGCAGCTGGAGCGTAGCTGGGCAGGGGCACCAGAGCTGTATTNAATAATAATAATAATAATAATAATAATAATCAGACCTTTTAAATGTTCTACACAGCCATTAAAAAGAACTATAATAAATACTGGTGGGCTACAGAAGTAGACTGGAAGCAGGGTAATAGGTCTTTGTCAGTGGCCCTAGCTAATGTAGCTTCAGACTATTTCAGGTGTTGACTGAAAAAAGATTGGGGGGGAGGAAAAAAAGAAAAAAGGAAAAAAAGGAGAGCCGATTTCAGCACATGAGCTTGGCATTAAAAATCATGGAGTAAGACAGTTTGCAGGCCGTGATTTAGGCTCACACGAACCATTTTAGATAGCAAGAGTCAGATTAGATGCATGCCTGAACCCCGTAAAGCCCAAGTACGTGTGTCAAGGTTTCTGTTGGCAATCCTGGTCAAAATAAAACAAAATATATCTCGGATTCATGAAAAAGGCTAATTAACCTCACAGCAGCTTGCTCAGGCTGCGGATTTGCATGGCTGGCCTGCCTCTGTTTCCCTGTAAATCCTTAGACTGGCCAGTACCCTTCAAGTTGCCTTAGCTGATCAAAAGACATTAGGAATCAGGCTTGGAGAACCCCAGGACCCTTTTCCTGGGCATGGGCAATCTTCTTCCCTAGAGGGGACCCAAACCCTCGGGCAGTTCCTGAACTCTGGCTGTCTCCTGGCCCTGGGGCACCACCCTTTATCGTCCACCACAGTTAAAAGAGCCGTGAAATAGCTGGGATCATTTCTGCATTGGATATACACCTACTTCTGAGACACTGACATTTTCATCCCAGGCCCATTCAGGAGGTCAGAGTGGATCTCTCAATGAATTTGTCATCGCTCACTGGGCTTAAATCTGGTGTCTGCTGGTGGTGTTTTTTCTCTCTGACTTTTTCTGTATCTGTTTACTGTGTGGCTGCTTCAGTGGACAGGCTGTATCCTCATTATCACATGAAATAATGTTTTATTGGAAGAAATATTGTCTCAGAAACACACTCTAGGAATATAAGTTCACGGTTTCTCCCCGGGTTCTCAGCTTTCTTTCATCAGGACAGTTTTGTTAAAATGATATTGCCTCTCCTGGGCGTACTTCACAGGAGCTTTACAGTGATGATGAATAAAACAACTGTGGCGAGACTGCAATAAATTAATTGCACCATTTTATATGAGTAAGAGAATGGGCAGGAGACCTGAGACTGAAACATGAATCTGACTATGGCTTGGGCTTTGTGGTTGAAAGACTGGTATGAAAAAGAGAAAAGATGTCGTAGCGGGGCGGGGGGAAAGGAGGTTTTGGGGGAAAAAAAAACAAAACCAGCCCAGCACATTGTGGTTGGTAATCAGCAACTTGGAGATTCCATTTCCCTTCAGCCAAGTGCATGGAAGATCTGAATTTCTAACTTAACAATTGTATTTTGTGTTTTACGAGATGCAGGGTGTTTTTTATGAAGGTGTGTCTCTGCCTTCTATTGTCTGGAAACTGATTGTCTGTGCTACAGGAGCCTTCCAAAAGCCTTGGAAGATGACAATATTTTATCTCAAGGAGGATCTGAGTTCTAGCACTACTAGAAATGACAAATTTAGCTGCTCAGGTATGTTCCAGCTCCCCAGGTTGCTCTGTTAAACACCAGCTTATTCTCAGTCTGCAGAGGGAAGGCTGAATTTTGCCCATTTTGAAAAAATATATAATAAGTTGCCCTATCGGCCTGGGCACAGTGGAATAAGAAATGGTCACAAGAATTGTGTCTGAGCTCAGGGAGAGGAGAGACAAGGTGCTGAAATGCCGTGTCAGACCGTTGTACGGGGGCATCGTCCTGCCATGACAAATAATTCCAGAAAAGCAACGAAACACAGAATGGAAGCAATCAGGAAAACCAAAGGCGAGCGTTGCGTACAGTATCCATCCAGTCCTAATCCCCCAGCTTGTTCTGGCACAACAAAATATCCCCTTGGAGGTGCAGGCCCCCGTTTTCATGCTTTTTGTGCCCAGCTGTCCCCAGGGTGACCTTGATGTGGCAGCGATCCGGGCTGCCCTCCGCCTCTGCCCGTCCCTGGGAGGAAATCCACAGCCAAGCATTTGTTTGATAATCCCAGGTTTATTTACAGAGGGAGAGAAGCTGACGTGTCCGACGCCACTGCATAGCCGAAAGGAAAGCTGCTTTAGGTTTAAAAAGAAATGTTGTCAGTGGATATTTGGGCAAGGGAGCGCTTTGCTGTGGGATGTCCCCCCTGGACCTGCTGTGACATGAAGTCCTGATGATGTTTGGGCTGCAACTGTTTTGCAATTGCATTGCTGTTGTTTCCCTGTGGGGCCAGGAGGCTTTTTAAAGGTTCCACTAAGCTGCTGAACTCTTACATCCCCCTTTTCTGAGACTTCTTTTTCAGATTAACATGCCCGTCTCTGCTGTTGCTGCCTCCCAGCTGCTTCAGAAGAGGTAAGGGAGCAGCCTCCCCTCTTTCCATCAACAGTGGACGTAGGGTGGGAGGGGAGGGGAAGGAGTTGTTGATGGTATCTTGGCACATAACAGCATCTGTGATGGGGTTGTAGTGGTGGGAGAAGGACTGGGCTGATGGGGACAGGGAGAGGGGCTTTCAGCAGGGGCTTTTTACTGGCCTTTCACTATCTGAAGGGAGCCTGCAAGAAGACTGGGGAGGGACTTTTTACAAGGGCATGTGGTGATAGGACAAGGGGTAATGGCTTCAAACTGGAAGAAATCTGGGGAAGAACTTCTTTGCTGTGAGGGTGGTGAGACCCTGGCCCAGGCTGCCCAGAGAAGCTGTGGCTGCCCCATCCCTGGAGGGGTTTAAGGCCAGGTTGGAAGGGGCTTGGAGCAACCTGGTGTGGTGGGAGGTGTCCCTGCTGAATATAGCTGTTATTTTAAATATTTTTATTTTTGGGTATAAAACCCTGAATTTTCACAATTGTTTAGCGAAGCTGTGACATTTTTCTGCAGGGTTTGGTCCGTAGTTGTCAGTCAGAGACTGCTCAGTGTGGGAGCAGAACAGATGGGTGAGAATTGGTGTCCTCAGCTCCCAATGAGGAAAAAAAAAGAACAACCACCCCAAAACAAACTAGAAATGTAGGCACCGAGAAGGGGTATAAAAAGCCTGAATTTCTTTAACCTTTCTTTTTTTTTTTTTTTGTTTTTAAAGACTTCCTGAACGGACTGGCAAATGCTTTTTCCAGCCTTTGGTCCCAGGACGGGCCGGGAAGCGGGAGGTAGGATTTGGTGCAGGGAGTTATGAAGTGTGGGGAGTAGTGACGATAGGCAGGTAACAACTTCTGGTGGTAATACCAGGGCAGGTAATGGGGGCTAAAACCAGAAGAGGCCTTCTCCCTTTAACCAGAGATCAGTGAGCGGGTTTTGGTGCCAGCACAGCATCAGGCGGCACCTGATAGATTACCTCTGATTGCTTCACGGGGCTCTGGCGCTGCCTTTTCTCCGAGGGAGCCAAGCCTTAGAAAAGCGTTTGGCTGTTGGCTCAGAAACAGACGGATGGGGAGATGACAAGGTTTCTGCTGGTGGAGCTGCAAAAGACGTAGGGAAAGTTGTACAGACTCTGGTGGGAGAGGTGAGAGAAACCGGCGTCGTGCCCTACTCAGAGCTTTCCAAATCGGAGTTTTAGCTGGGATTTTGATGTAAAGTTTTCCTCTCTCTGGGTTGCATGGCTCCTACGCTTTCTGAACGTGTGGTCCAGTGAGTTATGACTTAACGCAGGGCACGAGGTGGTCGGGTCCAGCGGGGTCCCATCCATCCAGACCCTCCTGCTTTCCTGGTCTGCTCAGGAGCCCCTTTCCCCTGTAGAGCAGCGTTTCCCTCCGGAGAAGGGAGATATTGAAAACTGTTGAGTAAAGAAAGCTGATTCCTTCTCTGTTTGAAAAAGACATCATCACTTTTCTTTCTCTTTCACAGCGGGAACCCCTTCCTGTAAATACAAGGCAGCCCTGTCCAAACATCAGTAATAAGATTTTAACTATTTTCTTTGGACCTTTCACCCCCCGCCCCCTTCTTCGTGGATAGTGGTTAAAGTGATAATGGGTAAATTCTGGTACTCGCCCAAAAATGCTCCAACGCTGCAACTGTACACAGGTACACAAGAAAGGCCCGTGCACGGGTTGTCAGCATCCCCGCTTTCTGCCGTGGGTAGGGACAAAAAAATCCGGGTGCGGACCCCCTGGCAGGGACTGTAAACGTGCCGTTAGGAAGGGGTACGTTACAGGGTAATGACCTCACGTTTATGCAGCCCTTTTCATCCAGCAGAAACCTGCCAAGTGTTTCTGAAAATCGCTGTGGGGTTGCTAATGGGTGGCCGCTTCGGGACAATTTAAGATGGGAAGTGAAAAACAGTAAATTCAGTAGAAATGAAGGAAAAATTCAAGGATTCCCCCAAATAGTTTGTTTACAAGAAACACAGACTTTAAAAAATAAGCATTGAAGCTGCAGAACGCAGAGTGGATTATTTACTGAATGTGCTGTGGATTCTTTACATGACATAGAAACTCCAGTGCAGATGAAAATCACATTGTATGAGCAAAAAGTATATAACACGTGAGGATGTTTTTTTCCAGCCTGAGGAGTTGGATGTGCTGACTTTATTATCCTGCCTGTCAGTGCAAAGGTTCATTTAAAGGCGTGTGCAAGGACAGTTTCCATTCGTAATGTGAATTTAGCCATAAATCCTCCAGCACAAGACACGAGTCCAACCCCGAGCCATTCCCTCATGTCAAATATTCCCGAGGCTCTGGATAACTGAAGTTCTGCCGGAGGGGAAATAAAAGGAACCTTATTTAATCGGCTGAACTAAAACTGACAAAGTTTGAACTTCTTGGGGGAGGCAGGGGGGGAAGCAGCAAGCTGGTATTTTTCAGTTTGTGGGAGCTGCAGTTTGGATAAATTAAAGCAGAATTTTCCCAGGTGGGCCACCTCACCTCTCCTCGCTGCATCCCTCCCGGTGAGCCCCAGCCTCCTGTCGCACTGTGGAGATAAACGGGGCATCACAGGAGGGGACGAGTGCCCAAGACACTTCATGGACCAAAACCAGGACAGCTGAAATACCCTCCCGAGACACATCAAGATGATCCTTCTGAACAGGGCTCTTTTAGGTTTTTGATGAAATGTTTTAGCTTTCAGTATGGACAAAACCCTTTTATGTTTTTCAGGATATTTTTATTTTAATAAAAGTCTGGTTTTCTCCAGAAAACAAAACATTTTATTTGAATATTTTAATTTTCTTAAAACCCCACTTTTCTGTCAAAGACCAGTCCCAGTCATTTATTAGGAGGGGAGCCAAGAACCCGCAATGAAGAGGGGGAGCTCTGGGATCAGTAATTAGCTCAGACTTTGCTCTGAATTTTCCTAAAATTAATTCTACATAATACACTTCAGGGCAGTCTAATGAAGTGTTTATTTATTCATTGACTCTACTTTAAATAACTTTTATGGAACTAGATGGAATTTGATAGTAATTCATTTTCCCTGCTCTTATACTTTTACAAATCTGAAGGAACATCTCGGTCTTCTGTGGCACCCCAGAGAACAGATTATTCATTTCTATTTATCATTAGGATCCATCACTTTATTGGAAAAAAACCCATGTTCTCTCCCTCCTCCTCTTTTTTTTTTTTTTTTTTTTTTTTTTTTTTAGGAAACTTAGACACATAAAAGCAAAGCAGAGAAGCAAAGCAAAGCACACTCAGCATTAATTTGGCAACAGGGAAACTTACTGAAAGAGATTTTATTGTTTAAAGCTGAGGCTGAAGTTTTCCTTCTATAAAAAAACAAACTTCTCTGACATTTGTTGGAAATATTGCTAGCAAATGGCTCATGTATTCCATTGCACAGGAGATGCAATTAGATTTCTGCAGGTTTGTAAAACAAACTATGGTCTAGGAGTGCTGTCATGGAACCAGTGCTCTGATTTCCAGTTGGATAACTGAGCTTTTAATTAGGGCTCCAGTGGTGCGACTGCTTTGCAGCTTCTAAAGCTGCCTCAGGGAGTTGAATGTCAAATTCTGATTAAAATTATTGTGAACTGAGCATGCTCTAAGAGGATTTGAAACTTTTGGCCTATATATTCCCTTTGTATAAAAAGAAAAACTTTACTGGAGGTGTAAAAAATGACTGAACAAGATCCTCTGCTACTGTAAATTGGCGTATTTTATGCCGTTTCAGTGGAATCAAGGTGATTTTTAGCCACACAGTTTCAAAGCCAATGTATTCTTTCTTTCTGGCAAAGGAGGAGCCTCGTGGAGGCCACAGAGTCCTCACCTCCACTGAGGGGTTCTTCACCTTTCTCTCTGAAGCATCTGGCCCCGCGATGGCACACTGGATGTGCTGCAGGGCTTTTCACCACCATCTAGTGATCTTCACTGTGATCTTCAGCATCATCTAAGAGCAGACTATGTGTTTCTGCTGACCATGGGGAGTTCTTTGTCTATATGGCAGTACCAGAATGTCACAGGGAGTGAAATGAAGGATTCAGTAGTCAATTTACATTTCAAATTAAACAGTCAATGCAATTTTTCTTATTTTTTGGAAATTATTAATATGGACAGTTCAAACCATGTCAGGGCTCCCCCAGTCCCCTGCTCCGAGTGGCTTTGTTAGCAGTTGCTCAGAATCTGTCCTTTCTTTTGGAAAGTTTTCATCTAGTGGGAGGTGTCCCTGCCCAGGGCAGGGGGGTTGGAACTCGATGATCTTTGAGGTCCCTTCCAACTCTAACCATTCTAGGATTCTATGATCTCAGGTAACAACCCCCAAAGCCAAGTAGAGGGTCTGTAGCAGTGGATTACAACATCCCAGCCAGGGTCCCACGCTCACTTCAAACAAGTTTTCAGTCCTTCACCCCTTTCCCATAGTCCCTGCTGGATTTATTCTCTTCCAAACTCTGAAATCCTTTTGGGTTTTTAATTTCCCCAGGGGTCTTCAATACGGAGGGGACCCTCGCCATGAAGCTGGTCAAGGTACGTGCTGCTGACGCCCTGTTCTCCGATATCGCCAGCGCTTTCAACAAGCAGCACGAGGATCACGCTGCCATGACGAAGGCTGCCCAGAAGCTGAAGGAGGTTTCTGGCTGCTCTCCCACCACCAGCCTTACAGCCTGCATAGGGACCCTGCGGCAGGAGCACGGTGAGCCAAGGGCCAGCAGAAGGCAGCCTTAAAAGGATCGGGACTATGGGAATTAATGGCATTCCCAGAGGTGCTGCCCTGTCCCAGTACCTGTGTCTGGAGCCTGCTGGGAGCCCCCGTCATCGCTGCTTCACCTGCTGTATGACACAGTATAGAGAGATTTCAGATTTCGTGGAGATTCTGGCTGTTTCCATGGTTTGTTTCTGCTTTATGGTGCAACAGGACATTTCCCAGGGGCTGGCCTATCTTGAAAACACGGTGGCAGATACGGCTTTTCTAGTGGTACTTCAGGTAGATCTAACTCCAGATCTACAAGGCACCATCACCTGCCTGGTCATGTTCTGCCACTGCAATACTGCAGAACCAGCCCCAAAATTTGAAGGGGGTGAGGGGGGGAGGGACTGATTTGGAGCACAATGAGGTTTCTAATGGAGGATTAGGCTGGATTTGCAACACACTTTTCAGAAAAGGCTCACCCAATACCCCCTGCTTTTCACTAGGTGAGCAAACAGAAAAGGTGGTTCAAACCTAACCAGGTGGAAAGACTGTTGGTTTCGCAGGAGGGAAGGCAGAGCAGCTGCCTCAGGGATGATTTTGGCCTCGTGTGCTTGAGGAAGTCCTTAAGGAAGTTCTACACGAGTCTATCAAGTTGCTACTGGCAAATGCCTCTATTATAAAGCTGATGCAGGCAGAGCAGGGGCAGTGATAAGGAAACAAGTTTATTTTTGGAGTCAGTCACCAGAGAGCTATTGCATCATGTGTTTAGTTTTGTGGAAACAAAAGTGTTTAGATACCCCTTTGTTGGACACCAACCAGACGCGAGGCACAAAGTGGACCTTGTTTTGTCTTTTCGGGTGGCTCCGAGGTGCAGGTGTGCAAGGGTGGCTACAGCTTTTCCCTCATTGTGCAGGAGAATAAAGCACCTGAGGAACTGAAGCAGGTCCAGCAGCAGGTGGGGGAGCTGAGTTGTTCCACGAAGCGCCTCCTTGCTAGAAAATCTGGGCTCCAGGAATTGATCTGCTCGATGCTTCAGAGCCAGACACAGCTGGAAGAGAAGATCAAAACTGCAAACCTGGTGTATCTGGACTAGGTATGGCTGGAAAGTAACCTGAGGGAGAACATCCACAAAATCAGCCTGGCCAAGGAGCTCTCAGAGCAGTACGATGCAGCTGCCAGGAGCGTGCTGAGGGAAATGGCCCAGCTTGCTGGCTTGATGCTGGAAGCAGCTCCTGAAATAGGGACCAAATAGATGCTCATCATGAGCCCACACCTACAGGAGGAGCAGCCGAAGGGACTCCTGGGTGGTGTAGTGACTTGGAGGTGTTGGTGAACACCCCTCTGCAAATAACTCACAGGTAGCTCTGCGTCTCAGGTCTGTTTTATTAAATTCTGGGCAGAAAGATGCATCTGGGGAAAGCTTGGATTTTCACCTGAGCCATTAACATGGGTGAGCGGAAAATTACCTTTTCTATGTAGCTCATTAAGCCATCCTATCTGCACTGCCACAGGGAAACACAAAATAAAGGCAATTTGCTCTGGAGTTTGTCAACATTTCCATCACTACTGAGTAGGTGATGTGGCTGTAGTGGAAGGGTGCTAGGGATGCAGCCCAGGTGGCTTTCTGGGCCCCAGGCTAAGATAGAACAAAAAATCAGTCAGGGACTCGGGTCTGTTTGCTTTCCACCCAGAGCCGTCAGCATCCCACTACTGATAGCCTGTTAGGAATGGTAGAACCCTTTCCTTTGGACACCTTGTGAGTCTTGGAAGGGTTGCTGTGAAGGAAGGACAAGCCTGGTAACCTGTGGGCTGAGACACAGGCTCTGAGGACCAGCTGGGTATCCCTGAGCATCACACTCTGCTGCCCAGCGTCAGAGCCCGGTTGGGAGCAGGGACTGTGCGAAGGGGGAAGGTCGGCTGGTTTTGCAGCGCTGGACCTGGCTGGCAGTCACAAAGCTTCTTGACTCCATCGCATTTTTTAGGGATGAGGGAAAGAATAGAAACCACGAGTGAAATCCTACCCAGCGCCACAAATAACTCCAAAGCTCAACCTCTGGGTTTTCAGGCTGTCTCTGCCCACTATTAGTGTTTTCAGTCCTGTTTCTGTTCGCCTCAGCTTGTCCCCCAAATACGTCAGAAATTCCCAGAAGACTTTTCTGCCCTTAAATGCCCTTCTGCTTCCTTCGGGCCCCCATCTGCTCAGGTGCCCACGGGGCCCAGTGGGGAGCACGATTCATTGCTCTGTGTCAGACTCTCCCTCTAACTGCCCCTTGGCCTCGGTCTTGCCAGAAATACCAGCCATTCAACAGTTCCTTTAGGAGCTTCAGGTCGCCTGTTTGCGAGGCACACGTTTGTCATGAATTTATCAACTCATCAAAAAAATGTGTAACTTCATTCGTATTTTTCTAGCCCAAATGAAAGCAAGTGCCTCCATATTCACATCAGGTAGAGCATTTGCTCTCCCTTTTACTGGGTTCGTTCCAGACAGATATTTCTATTCATTTT
>VZRU01016587.1:353-38983 GCA_013398155.1 Pedionomus torquatus | reverse complement strand
TTTTTTTTTTTTTTTTGCCAAAGATCTCATCTCCTCCTACAGATTTAGTAAGAAATTGGGTTGGTTTTGGTGGTTTTTTCAGTTATCATAGTAACTGATTTTGGAACATACTATCCTGGTTTGTGTACTCAGTGTAAAAGACAATAGACATAAATGTAAAAGATTTTACATGGTTTGAAACAGCTTATTAGTGCTAATGACACAACTGTCAGTAGATTAAATAACCAGCAAAATGGCAACACAGTCAGACAATTTAAAAATGCTTATGCTAATCACAAACTCTTCATAACTTCCACATGTTCTGAGATACCATATTCTCAATCAGTGTGCAAAAAGTTGTTTTACATGAAGTAGGCATTTATATTGACCCAATGGCTCTCTGACATCAGGTTTCAGATTCAATTACAAACTTACTTATTCTAAAGCAATTGTTACCTTTTCCTTTACCAAGCGTCCCAGGAGCTTTTCATTAGGTGTGCTGAAAAAGATTATCACAATTAAAATTAAGTGATTTAAAATGGCATCGATTGTATAGCTCATAAAGCTAAAAAGAGTTCAAGCCACAGATCAGCTGCACCCACCCTTTATAACATCTAGTACTTGTTTCTGAATGGTTTGGATTTTACAGACAGAAATTACAGAAATAGCGTATTGATTTCTGTTTCTAGCAGGGCAGACCTGCTCTGGCAGCAGGGTTGGACTAAAAGATCTCCAGAGGTCCCTTCCAACCTAATGTCCTTCTTTGATTCTGTAATATAATCAGTTAATTAAACCCATCTTTCAGTAAATCAGTGGGAATGCCATCATGATTGCTTAATCATTTGCCTGAGAGGTGGAAAGAAGAAATGGGAAGGTGTTACTGTTTTTCTTTAATCTTATTCAAAGATGTGACAATTCACATGAAGGGCTGTGATTGTTAGAAACACAAGTACTTCTTATCCTTAGAAGGTTCAAGTTACTCTCACTTTATGTTGTAAGTTATTTACTTTTTGGAGTTTGTATGTATAGTCTACATTACAATAAATAAGACTTTTTTTCATATCCAGTCATTTATCTGTCGAGACCTGGATACGAGGACTGTTCATTCCTCTAAAAGCCTGTGGTTCCTTCTCGAGGGCTGTCAGTTGCACAGTACAAAACCGAAGCTTTACTACTGCTTTCTCGAGAGTTTGACACATTTGTGAACTGCCAAAGTACCTCAGATCTTCTTCATCACCCATCTCAACACCAGCCTCTCTAAGCATGGCCACAGCTTCACGGTATTCCAGCCTCAGCGTTGGCTCCAAAAACTTAAATGGCTCACAGGGGAACTGCTTGCTCACCGTCTGAATTTCAGTTTGGAATCTATACATGAGGAAACGAGAAGCAAAATACAAACCAATCAAGAAATGTACTCTTCTTGCCATGGCAATACATTTTTGCCACAAGAGGTCCCTCTTGCAACATAAAAAACCTGTTTTATAGCTACTTCTGGAGATCCTAATGAAATATTTAATCTAAGTTAATGCATCTACTTCAACGATATACATGTTAATATTTTACTATTACTTCAGTTTCATTCCTTTTGTAAGAAATAATTGACTAGGTCAAATTTTCACAGTAAAGACATGGAGAAATCATCCCTTTGATTTGTAATATTTACCTAGGTTCTTCTTTGATTTGAGTAATATCCTATTTCAAATATAAAAGAGAAATTTCCTTCTAGACAGATGAAAAGATTTGCATTTCTGCTGGCAAGATAGTCTAATTTGTACGCAAATGAAAACCACTTCCTAAACTTCTGGCCTGGCTTTTGGATGACTTAGACTGTGAATAATGGAAAATAATCTTTGCCGCTCTCATGGCAGAGATGCAGGCTGTTATGATAAATTTGATCCAGGACAACTTTCTTAGATGGTAGATATTAAGATTAATTCCAAAACAGCACAATCAGTCTGCCCATAATGGCACAAAAAGAAGGCTGTTTCAGATTAACGACAGACCATGTATATTAGGAAGTCCATTTGACAGTAAACAACAAGTGGTCTTCATGCATACTTTAAGAGATGCAACTTGTGCTAAAGATCATCGGTTTGTTGGCCTGAACTTTATAAGTCAGGCACAAAGAAATCGTTAAGAGCAAAGCAAGTATGTTTATTTTGAGGTTGTGTTGTAAACCAGGTTACTAATGCTTGTAACATTAGTAACAAGAAGCTGAGGATAAAATGCTCACCGATTTATACCAGAGATCTCAAACGAAGTTGCTCATGAAATGGAAAATGCTCTCATTACCTTTCCTGAAGTCCCTTGAATATCTGCACCAAGGTATCTGCAATCTCATCTACCACTTCATGATAGTGATAGTTAAAAGCCATTTCAATATCCAGACCAACAAACTCAGTCAGGTGTCTGTGTGTGTTGGAGTCCTCAGCTCTAAATACTGTAAAATTAAACAACAGAAATTCTAACTGACCTGGAATTATCATTCCATTTTGAAAAACAACACTGACAATCAATCACATCAGCATATGGATCAGGCAGACAATGCTGTCTTTAGACATGACAATTCTCACTGCAAAACAAAAAGAAAACTAGCTGCCTCACAGCATCATTTTTAACAGCAGTGACAGTGTTATTGTAGCTGTGGTGCTCAAAGGATACAAGACAGACAAGACTGGTAGAGAGACAGCATCTCTTGTTAGACCAACAGGCAGAAGTGTTAAAAACAAACATGCTTTCAGGCACACAAGAACTTTCAGATTTGAAAACCACCTTTTTCAGAGGAAATGGACTAGTGCACGTATCTCCTGGGTGACTTGTTTCATATATAGAGTCTAATAGAAACATGTCTTCCTATAAACTGTGACTCATTTGTCATCAATTAACAGGAAACTTAGGATCTTCTGAATTACTTACTACGTTGTTGTTGTTGTTTTTTTAATGTATAAGCTCTTGTTGATTTGTTTTCCAGTATTTCCAGCTCATGTAATTTTAAACCTGTCTTTGAGGCCTTACCCAAAAAATGCCCTATTACCACCTAAAGAGGCCACATCCTATCAGCTTTTGAGAAAGAGAGAGCACAACACTGGAAATTATTAATTTTTTATTGCTTACCAACAGCCCAGTTAAAAGTACGTGTTTTCTAAATCATGTTGTTTTGTACATACACAAAAGCAAGGGAAGTACATAAAACCTAGCTTGCCTTTTTTAACTGCTTGCTACTGGGCAACTAAAGGCAACTGCTGGGCACAGTTAACAGGAAGCTACGGCTCCAGTAATCACAGTGTTGTCCCACGTTTTTACTAACTTCATCGTATTACCAGTTTCCAATGCAACTCAGTTCTTTCTCCTCACATAACGGCCGGCACCAGAGAAGGGTACTCCGCCCTTATTTCAGCATTGAAGTTTTCTTCCAGCAACTGCTCTGTCAGCTTTACTCTCATTAGTCGCCCCAACTGAAATTTGTGTTTGGTAAGTGAAACTGCAGTAAGTGAAACCATTCAAAGCTTTCAAGGGCGCGTGTACCACAGCTGCTAAAAGCCGTCACTGCAACACTTCAAACTTTGGAGAAGCCGACGCTTTTCTTACCTGGCCCAACACAGAAAACCTTTTCAAAGTCAGCACATATGCACATCTGCTTGTACAGCTGCGGGGACTGAGCCAGGTAGGCACTGCTTTTGAAGTATGATACAGTAAATACATTGGCTCCTCCTTCACTGGCAGCTGAAAAGTAAATACTTGCAGTAATTATTAAAATAAAAATGTGAAAAATAAATCAGAGATACAAAGATGGGCTATTGCTCTTACATTTAGAAACAAGAAGGGAGATTTTTCTTCAAAGCATATTCTCATTAATGCTAAGGGAAGTTTTGCAGCTCTGCTTAAACAGTACTGTTCCCAGCTATCCTTCACCTTAGGGTGGGAATGGCAGAAGAACATACAGTTGTACCACCACGGCTACTTGCAGCCCCACATCTCTGTGGAAACCCATCTCTATCAGTGACGTAGGCTTCCAGGGGTTAAAACTGCAGAGGCTGAGATGAAACTGCATATCCTGTTCTAACAGGACCATCCTCTCTAACTGAAGGCATAAATATCTCTCAGAGGCAAATCTAGATTTACCAGCAGACAGCTGCCAAAGGTACACAGCTTCTTCTCAGTTCGAGGCAGTTTTCATAGAAGGTTACGTTGAGAGAACAGGAACCAGGAACGCATGCATTTCAATCCCTGACTGCAAACTGCCTACCAAAACTATCAGCAGGCACTTTACCCTTCCATCTTCCAGTGTGTGGTATGAGTTACAGTTGCCTAACTTGCTAACAAAAGCACACCAGAATGAAATACTGGTTAATATTTTGAGAAACTTATAACGTGAAGATAACTCTAGTTAAAATACTAATTATTATTACTGCTAACAATTCCATTGGGAATAATGCTTCTTTTCTTTCATTACCACTATGCCCACTGAAATTCAGTGAACATTTACAGCTTTTTGGATACAGATAACTTTTAAAATCTCCAATCTTCGAGCCACTATGATATTTAAATTTGAAGTTTAGTAACGATTGCATCACCTTAACTTAGTTATTTTTACAAAATATGATCTCATTCAAACAATAGGATACTTGCTTGCTTGCTTTCAATGGTCCACTGCACAGTAAGAAAGCACGCTTCCTCAAAGGTCCTACGTAAATAAACTACTTGGGAGTCTTTAGTACTTCACGCTGTTTTAAATGTCTCCGCAGGAAAAAAAAGTTATCTCATCTTATAGTTCAACGATACTTTCCATGTTGAACGAACAGCTGCGTACATGTATTTTGTTAAAAAGCCCTTTTATATCTCAGGCAAGAGCTGTCTTCAAAAATATAAATACAGAAGTATAAAAATCAGTAGGCAAAATGTGGGCATATAACGAATGCATGTACAATGAGAATAGTACAAACATTCTGCCCTACATTTTCCATGTCACACGTCTTAGCGACATCAACAAAACATCAAACACCAGTGAGATAGAAGGAAAGCATCCATCCATAAATCAACTAATTTAGCTCTGCTTAACAATACAGCAGATCAACAAGACACAACTAGAATACAACTAGAAGCAAAATCTGTATTTTCCCACTTAGTCAGCCCAAAGTTGTTATGCCACACTTTCAGAAGAAAAACTGGCCACCTTCTATTCAACCATATGCTCATTGCTAAGGAAGTGACATGTTGTAGATACAATGTCATTATCTTTGATATCATGGCATGTTTGTTGTAACTTCTTTATGATGGAAGCTGCTTTTAATCTAAATTAGAGTGGGCTGGGTTTTTTTTGTAACTGGGAATGAACTGGCAGTGCTGAAGACTGATAACACTGATTTGAAGAGTGATGCATATGATCAGACACCTCTATTCAACCAAATTAAAACTTTAAAAGCACTGCAGAGTACATAAATCAGGTATATATAATATTTGTCTTCTCATTCTTTTAACATCCAAAGCCAGGAGAAAAGTAAAGAAGAATTTTGATACCTGCTATAAGTCTGCTATGTTGCATCTAAATTAGAAATGGAACTTCACCTTTTTTGAATAAAAATTTCCTAAAATTTTGGCTAAAAGGTGTGCTGAGCAACTGTAAAAGAGGCAGACCTGTAGCTGCTGGATCACACATACAATACCTGAAATGATTTTGGGAGTCTGAATTTCCACAAATCCCTTGCGAATCAGAGTTTCTCGGAAAAGCTGACAAATACCAGACTGAAGGCAGAAGATTGCCTGACTAGTGGAGGTCTATAAAAAGAAGATAAAATAATGAATCCTAAGTTAGTTTTTCCTGACTCTGTTACTCTTTTCTGGACATCTAGAAGGATGAATCTCTTCTCTTAGGAACACTTCCTTATTGCGTTTGCCTAAACAGAGAAAAGTGCAAATTGGTGATTGTTTATTACACAAAAAGAAACAGCAAAGGAAACAAGAGAAACTCCCCTTTTCAATTTATGGCATGCTCAGTTATAATAGAGGCCCTATGGTCAATTCCACATTTAAAGAATCACTGATTTATGAGATGGGCTTCTGCAAATAAAGGTTTTATAGTAAGAAATTGAATAAAAACACTAAACCTATTAAAAAGCTTTCAGCACGCTGAATTGGAACAGCTGCAGTAATATACAGTGCACGCGAGAAGCAAAGCCCTCAATAACTTAGATAAGGTAGAAACGTTTCTGTCTATTAAAGGCTACCAAATACAACGTTTTTCGGGTAAAAACACAGCCACGTGTTAACCATGTACAACACTGCCACAAAAACGTCTCAAAACCAAGGTCTGAACTCCCAGCATTAAAAACAGTTCATGTAACATCTGATGATAGCAACTACGCTGCTTCTGTCTTTTCAAAATGTATTCCAAAAGCTGAAAACAAAAGTAGATTTAGTCGACTTGACCATCTTTGTTTTGTTTACGTACGTGACACAGTTAAGGTACTTATCTGGTTAGCAAATACCAACACTCTAACACTCTTGGGCTTTAGTGTGAAGAAAAAAAAACCCTCAGTCAACACCGAAAACACGTCAACACCAACCCTGTATCTGATTTTGTGCCTGCAGCGTTGAAGGCCTGATGGTTACCAACCCAGAAGCGTATATATATAAAACCTAACAAACTCCTGCAAACAACAAAGGGAACGGTTCTTTACGACAAACTGCGTCATAGCACTGTTTACTTCTCCTTTCTGAAAGGTACCCGACTTTTCAGTTGGTGCAAGAAAGAGCCTTGTGGGCTTTTTCACATGACTCCTACCAAACCACAAAACAAAAAACCCCCAACCAAAACAAATTCTATAAGCACCCACATTTAGACAGTCAGTCAGCAGATACATTGAAATAAAGCTACGTCCATCATCTCTGCAAGATAAAGATATCGCTTTACTGAAAGAAATATGAGAAAAAAACTGTAATAATATTGCAGATCTGTAGTAATTTGGGGTTACTTGCAATTTTAGCTGGCCGATGCAATATCTCAGGAGGGTAAGTGGTTGAGACTAGTAAATAATAGCGAGCAGCTCTCTCTGTCTGATAGCATTAACCACAGCCGCTACTCCTACCACTTTGAAAATGAAGGAAATGAGGTTTTGAGCAACAGTTACAAAAGTACCCTCAAACTTTTTCACCTTTTATACGTGGCTCTCCCAGAATCAAACACACGCTAAGACTTCACCTGAATTCTGGGCATAATTTGGCAGTTTTACATCAAAGCACCAGGATGATTCAAAGGCTATTTTATTTCATTTCACTTTATTTTTTTCTTAACTGTCTCCAACTTAGAAGGTGAAAGACATTTTCCAAGAGATGACAATTTAAACAGTCACATCTGGATTTATCAAAACATTTTCTGATGAACTAGACAAATTTCTAAAAATTCTAAGAAATGAACGGCATAACTTTTATTTAAAGCAGGATAGTAACAAAGCCTCCTCGACCCTTCTGATGAACCAACACCAGTTTCATGCCAAAGCAAGTAAGAATGTGACCTCAATTCATACAGCCCTAGGAAAAGGAAAAATGGTTGCTAAACCAAATCTGAAAGCAATTGCTTGGTCTGACCTAAAAGCATGCACAGAAACACCACCAGTCAAGAACGACCCCCTAACAAGAACTCCACTACCAATAGCTTGTCAGATGGCAGCTCCTCCTGGCTGTAGTGATTTACACGTCTATAAATACTTAAAGGGTGGGTGTCAAGAAGATGGGGCCAGTCTTTTTTTCAGTGGTGCCCAATGACTGGACAACAGGAAATGGGCACAAATTTGACCATAAGAAGTTCCATCTAAACATGATGAGGAATTTCTTTACTTTGAAGGTGTCAGAGCACTGGAACAGGCTGCCCGGAGAGGTGGTGGAGTCTCCGTCTCTGGACATTCAAAACCTGCCTGGGCAGTTCCTGTGCAACCTGCTCTAGGTGGACCTGCTTTGGCAGGGGGTTGGACTAGACCTCCAGAGGTCCCTTCCAACCCCATATCATTTTGTGATAAGGATGGAGAGCAAAGACTCTGTCTTCCTAATCCCATCTGTAATGACAAATTATGCTTAAACAAACCCACTATTTATGAAAGTAGACAAATTCACAGATCTGGCCACTGAAGCTTTTATTTAACAATCAACAGTTCTCAAATCAGATCTGACAAGACCACTCTTCTTTCTAGCACAGGTAGCTGAGTTGCAGTGCCCATGCATTCAGAGACTGCCAGCATGGATAACCACTGAGATTTTGCGACACTGAAGTCTCCTTGTAAGAATTAAGTGGACCAGCAAGACATCTGAGATAACCTCCTAAAGAACTGCAACCGTCAACGTGCAGTGGATCAGTTTTTCAGATTTAATTACATCCTTTGCATTGGTATAATGTTTAGGACAAAAAGAGAGTGAATTTATCTGAAGAAAATAATTCAAGCTGTTCTCCCATCTTTATCTGAGCTGCTGGTGTATTACTATGTTTGGAACAGTGGTAGGTGATACCATTTGAGCTACCACACTTAGGTATAACACAGCAAATTAAAGGCAGAGACAGCTGTCAGAATGAATTGATTTTTACTTCTGCCTTAAAAAAGACTTTATGATGGTACTCTTTTCCTTTTACGCAAATATGAACTCTTCTACATCCATACTGGCAATGTATTTTACCAGAGACTGTGACAAAGACAAGAAATATTTCTTCAAGAGTTAAGCAGAAGCAGAAACAAACTCAACCCACTTGAACACTGTTGCAGTTAACAGTGATAATGTTTTAGCTTTGTTGACTTTACAGGAAAACTCATTATTTCTAATAACCAACTTTTTACAGACAGTAGAAAAAATGTTTTGCTAAGAATGCTGAAATACAAGTTTTGGTCATAAACTCACTCTAATTTCACCAGTGTATTTATTATTTAAATGGCACAGAGGAAAAGTTTAATAATAACAGAACAGAGAGTATTTTAACACTACAAGCAAGATCATAAAAACAATTACCACATTTCATTCAGCACAAGCTGCAGCGTGTGGTCTCAAATCAGGACAACGTTAGAATAATGGCCATGTCAGGTGCCAGAGACCAAAAACAAATGTGTTTCTATAGAATTGAACAGTTGACACCTCATGTGATCATATCTCAAAGAGGTGGGACCAAGGCACAGACCTGCAACGTTGTGAACTTTTCTTTTTACTCTCACAATCAGCTGTAGAATTTGTTCCATTCTCACCTTGGTTTTGCTCTGCTGTTTGCTTGCTGTAACCACCTATTTCCACCATAAACAACCACTAAATACAGAAAGTAGGCTAGATAAAAAGGGGAAAAAATATTCTATATTCCCTTCATTAAAATACATTATTTTTGATAATTAAATAATTTTTTAATTCCTCTACTATATATATGAGAAAAGAAGGTATTGCTAGGAAACAGGATTTATGTTAAATAGCAATTCTTTAATCCCAAAGTGACTGAAGTCAACTTTTATTCAAATCTGGGTGTTACTTACAGTATAAAAAAAAAGACATAAGCATGAAGTTTGTTGTCCAAACAACCGGGACTGTGTTATCTCTTCTAAACCAAATCACTACCCAAATAAAATAAACTGTACAGCTGCTTGTTCATTACAGCTTGAAATCAGTCAGAAAAAACACAGGTTTTGCAATGAGTAAATTAAATTCAACACAATGAAATCAAGCTTGAAGTAATCAACTGTTTGGAAAAAAAAACAAACCCTGCATTAACATCAGTGTACAGTTGGATTATCATATAACATGGTCTGACATCCATAAACTACTAAAGATACAGTTTAATGTTTATGCTTTACTCTGAGTGGCTTAAATAGGATAATGTTGACCTTAAAAAGACTACGCTTTGTCTCAACGAGCTGTGCATTAGCAGGCATAATTACAGCATCAGGACTGCAAAATGCATATAATTCAAGTCAAATCCGGACAGATACTGTTAAGATAAAAATCCTGCTGGACATCAAAAAAATATAAGCCAGAGCAAGGCCATCAGTCCAGCCCATTGTTAGAACTGGATGAACCTGAACTGATTTTTTCTTCAGAGGAAGTCAAACTAAGAAGCAAAACCCAACCCCCCATGTTCTACTTGTCTTTTCATTGTTGTTCATCTACCACCAATCTTCATGAAATATGCTTTCTGTAGGTGTTTTTATAGACATGGAAAGTCTACACATCACTGAATAATTCAGTTAAGGTTAAGAAAAGCAGAAAAATAACGATTTTAAGACACAATCAGTACTCCAATTGGCCTTTTTTAATTGTCTTGATAAAGGAACAGTAAATAAACACCTCTGGAATGAACTGGTTTGACTTTCATTAAGCTACCATGAAAAATAGATTCAACAGTCAACAGTGGTTTCCTCATGGTCACCTCTGGTTATGTGAAAGAAAATCTGGTCCATCCAAAGGACTTTTCTTTCCTTCTTACCATCTCTCTTGTCTCTACACTCCCAATACAAGTATGTGATTTGGATTTTATGAAACAGATTCATTCTTCCTCAGTCATCATTATTTGGAAAGGATTTCTAACTCCCTTCCACCCTAAATAATCACTCCATTTCCCCTCCATCCATCCGAAAAACAACTATAGCAATAACTTGGTATCTTGGCATTTAAGTACTTCTTATCCCTAACCTCAAAAAAACCTACCAGACACGTCTATGAGATCTTCGCCAGCAGCCTAAATGCAAGATTGTTAAAAAGTACAGTGTACTACTCAGTGATTTTCACGTGTACACGTGCATGGAAGTCTTGCCCAGGGAGGTGGTTGAGGCTGGAGATATTCAAGATGAGGCTCGAGAAGGCCCTGGGCAACCTGGTCTAGTTGGGGGTGTCCCTGCAACTGCGGGGAGGTCGGATTAGATGACCTTTGGAGGTCCCTTCTGACCTGGATGATTCTATGATTCTTGCAAACTTTGTAGAATACTTTGTATATTACATCTCCACTAATGTAATTTCCTTATTATTCCTTGCACTCCTTCTATCGCATCATAATCAAACTCTCCTTTCTATATGTCATAGCCGGATGAAGGGAAGCCATTTTTAGAAATCCAGTCCCTTTCATTCTTGCAATAACCGAGTTACACAGCTCTGATTTATCATGATTGGGCCATATCCAATGATCTCACTGGTTAATCACCACTTAAAATTAGTTGCTCAACTACTTTAAAGACTGTATTTAAATAAAAAAATTAATTTTAGCTCCATACAAAGGATTTTTTTGAGTCTGAGTGTAGCCATGATCTATGCATTTAGTTTGTTAAATCTTTCTCCAAAAAATAGTATCTCTGTTTTTGATGTTCGATGACCTCCTTCTTCCTTAAAAAACTGGGGCACAGAGGAAATCAGAACTAGATGGTGCACTACCTGTGGTTGGACTTCCTCCCACACTTCTAGGAACAGATCATCACAGCATCTTTGTTAGGACTACTCTGTTAACATTTCCTCCCTGCTGCCCATGATTTGGTTTTCCTAGAAGGAAGAGGTAAGGGAGAGCAGAGGCTAATAACGGCGTCAGATATTTGAGCTTTTAACACATCATATCTTCTAATCCTCCTTGGAACATGCCTACTTACACAGCGCAGTTTGGAACACTAGGGACTCTCTGAAGTCCCATTTGTACTACAGCGCCCATCTATGCAAGCAAATAACTGAAAATCAATTACTACTTCTGGGTTGGTTTTTTTTTTTTTCAGTTATTTTGAAGGACAAACTGCCTTCATGTCCCAGCTCTTGTGATTCCACTACACACAGTGTGTATGACGTGCATATATGTATAAACACATGTATTCTCACTGGATTCTCTCTTTCTCCATTTAATACCTTTTCTGCTTATTTAGCTCTCCCTTTAAAAACACAGGTCAAAGTAACACATAATTATTTAGAATCTTCTTTTGCATAAGCAAAGCTCCTGCAAAACAAACAAAGCAAACTAATGAATAGGCATGAGCCTACTGTTCTACAATAAGCCGCTTTTGCTCAGAAACAAATAATGAAAGGTGCAACAGTTAAGACAAACAGAAATGTGACAGCATCAGAGACAGAAACTTATCCTGTGCATAGTAGGATGGCAAGATAGATACCTAAACCTAATCAGAGGAAAGCTGTGCCCAGGTTACATCCAGCCACAGATGCCTGCTAAGGACAAGACACAAAGCACTGAGATTTGACATTTCATCCTTCCATCAATTTTGTAAAAAGTTAACCTGAACTCCTGTTCAGCATGAAATAGCAGCAGCTGCTGGAGCTGAGGAGAGAAATAGTTTCTGTAGAAAGAAGAGTTAAGGTTCAGACCTCAAAACAAGGTGCCAAACACTGCTGAATAAATGGTATACCAACAATGGCTGGGACGTATAAGATAGCTCACCAGCTGTACCCTCCAGGCAGAGTACTGACAACTAATGTTCTAGTACTATATTGGCAGACATATGTAAGAAGTACCGAGAGAGTCCTGCTGGACTACTGAATGTGTTCTGGCATTAGTCTTCTTTCTTTTTCTATATACTATGTAGCTTCTTAGGTTCTACTCTGCAGATGCCCTCATCTGAATTACAGCCAAAGATAGTTTCGTGTCATTACTTTCAGCTACTATCTTTAACTGTTTTTTCCCTTTGTATTATTTATCTGTTCTGTTTGGGGTTCATGGCTCTTTCCAGTTTATTGTACAGTTATTTAATCAATTTAATGGATTTTTTAATGGAAAGCTGTTGAGTGTTTTAGTTCATCACCAGAAGTTCAAGTAAAACACGCACTCTGAGCATCCCAGAGTTCTCCTTGCAATTTGGTACACTGCCCTACCACTACCATAAGTCAATGATCCTTTAACTTTTTTTCAGTTTCAACCATTAGTATAGAATTCTTTTCATCAAAGTCTTAATTTATGACACAGATGAAGAGACCAGTATGACGAGATACCAATTCTCCTGAAAAGTAACCAGGATTTGAAGTTGCTCAGTATTACACGCAAGGTCAAGTGAAAAGCAATCAACTTTGGTCAAAGTAAAACAATTTGCAAAAGTAGTTTTAGTTGCTGAAATAAGGAGATCAGATGTTCAAATGCTTTACATTTCAATGCGATTCAATTCAATGAAAAGTTAATCAAAATTTTGCTGTGGAGAGTCAAGTATGGGAAAAGACCAGAAAGCCTCATATTAGCCTGAATGGTTACCTACTTACACGCTCAGTGTTAGTTGCTGTTTCATTAAAAAAGAAGAAAAGTTCTGTAAGTGAGTTAACAGATACTTTTTTAGTCAGAAAGAGCAACTATTTGTGTGGTTATAAATTCACACAAGGCCATGTCTCTATGACCTGGAGGAGGCAAGATGTTTCAGACAAAAAAAAAAAAAAAAACCAAACAAAACAAAAAGAACAAAAAGAAAGAAATGCTGTGGAAAAAGAAACAGAGTGAGATTGGTATCATGGCCTGGTATAATTGCAACTTGCGAGACTTGCACCTCAATTACATGTTAAATTCAAAGCTTCCATCTTATACTTCAAAAGTGAGCTCTTACTACAGATTTGGAGTATCAAAGACTACATACAAAAGACTAAATGTTGTCTCTGAATTGTCCCTATTCAGTCATCTTTGACTTTTATAAATAAAAAAGCCCAGATGTATATGGTCACATGCCAAATCCTATATTCACCTTTAAACTACTTATACACATTCTTTGATTGACGTCAGAAAAGGTGAACACTTTGGATTAAAAATCACAGTGTTTTCACAATGCCACTCACAAGTAGAAAAATACGTTGTTTATTCTTCCTGTGGCCAACAACATACTTCCATCAAACCCACGACTTCTAATGCTTCATGGATTAGAAAGGTGAAGAATAAATGCTTGCAGGCAAGCACACAACACAGCATGTTCCTTACCCTCAGATCAATGACTCTGTTGTCCAGTCTTGTATCCTGGTTTACAGTAGCTCTTCCATCCTAAACAGTTGTGCAAAAATGCACAATGAATACATACATCCAAAAAAAAAAAACCCAAAACCAAACCAGAAACCAAAATCAATGGAGAAAAACATCCTTTGGCTAAAAGCCAAGGGCTACTAGCAAAATTTCTAGATCATTCTAGAAAGATCATACAGCAAACCAGCAGCATTGCAAAACTTAAGGTATAACTTCCACCACAGGTCACAGGCAGAACCCAACTGTCCCAGAACACACACACAACTGCAAACCCTCTGGGTTTTGACCTACTGCAGTTCAGCAGACATCACAGAATAGTTTGGGTTGGAAAAGACCTTAAAGATCATCGAATTCCAACCCCTCTGCTATGGGCCGGGACATCTCTCACTACACCAGGAATAACAAAGCTATAGAAATTTCTAACAGTTATGGATAACACAAAGGAAGTAAAATGCAAGCCTAACAACCCTCCAAAAATCACTGTGTTAAGGAAGTTCCCTGGCTTTCGTGATTTTGTTCAATTACAAAATCAATAAAAAGTATTTGAGCATGCAAAAGTTTCACCTCCTCTCCTTCCACTTCTGGCCGAACAGCATCATCCAGCTGTAAGGGCAGTCGGGGTTCAGCTAAACTGATCACATAGATCTGAAATTGAGAAAAGAACAGAAATAGCATAAGACTCAGTTCACAAGGAGGTGTGATTTACAAAGGATATTTCTGGCATTGACTTGAAACAGTGTTTGCATAGGCTGTTAGCTGTAGGACTGTGATTTTATTCAAATACTTGAAATACATGAGTGCATTCTCATTACAATACTGGAAGAGCTTAGTTCTTATTTTCCTTTTGAAAGATTAAAAATACCTTTTTTCTTCTGGTAAGCATCGAGTTGAGCTAGTACACATTGCCTGAGGGACAAGCCTATTGGCGTGAATCCCAGCTCTGAAACTACTAGATTCTACAGAGTTTTAGGTTCTGATTCCAGCAACATCATCTGGTTGTTCCTGTTGATGTTTTATTTAATTTAGTATCTGATTGTATTTGAAAGAGCCATTTCAGATTCAAAATTTACGAGACACCTAAAATAAAATCAGAAAATGAAAACCACCTTGCTTTGCTTTACAGTCTAGTCATAGGTGCAGTGCATTTGATACTTCCTCAGAAAAATAAAGCATATGATTAATCTGCACATATATTAAAACATGTTTCTTCAAAATCCGCAGATTTTCCCTAACACTGTTATCTAAAATTCACCCTCCTGCTCTAACTATAATAGCCATTGTACTTGAGGTGACTGTGTATTGTAGGCACACAGTTTGGCTGAAAACCCTTAGAAGGAAAGGATATTACATAAAGGTTTAAATACGCTTTCTATTTAAACAAATTATAAAGTTGCACTTCCTCCAGCCCTGCAGCACAAGCTACAGGAATTTTAGATTTCAAGAGCTTCTACACCGTTACGCCAGTGCTTTACTTTTGCTGGGAGTTACGTATTCCATTCCATTGTACTAACGGGAAGATTGTAACTTTCTGATAAAGAGGAAACTTCTGATTTGCACTTAAAAAGAGACAGACTTTTTATTACAGTATCCGCTGCCATTAAGAAACAAAAACTGGAATGACAAGCATTCCTAGCCAAATTATTCTAGTGAGATACTTTATTTTACTTGGTACTGTAATTCAAATGTAATTCAAATTTCCTAAAGATAGGAAATTCTAAAAATCAGATCTCTTAAAAACAGAAATGTTTCATGTTTATATGGATACATGGATGTATAACACATGGAAATGTGTTGTTTAAAACAGTTTATTTCTCTGGTATGGGATGGCTTACTGACTAACTTTATATATGTACATAGACAGACAGCCCAGATACACAATCTCTCAAACAATCAGTGCTCCATTTGCTCAAAAATTTACCCTTTGAACATGAAGCTCAACATCTTGCTGAGTACAACCTCCAATTTTCTGATGTGCTTTCCTCACAACGCCTTCTACATCCACAATGCTCTCTTTGTTGATGCTGTCAATAAAGATAGGACAGGAGGCTTAGTAAATCTCACTGCCACCAGCCTCAGCACTGAGCACTGGGAAGCTCACATTACTGCGTGGACTGCTGGAATAACAAAACAGAGTTAAGGATGTAGGTGAAGTTACTTATTCTATAGATAATAACTGAGTAATGGAAGATTTTCTTAAAATATTTCCAGTCACAATAAATTCAAACCGGGATGGAAGGAACTGTGATTAAGCTTATTGCTCACTGGTTCTCTGTGTGTGTATACATAAACTGACAAGTCACATAGTTCTTTTTCTAGGCCACATATACTTTTGTATGTGTCCACTGATGCAGTTATCTGAAAGATGTGTCTTAACCAGCAGAACAACAAACTGAAAGGAAGTCCTAGATCTGGAGGGGATAATCAACACTGACTGAGCTTGTTTAAACTACATGACTTGTTACTGAGAGATGCAAGATGCTTCTAAGTAATTTCTCTGCCACAGGGGCATTTAATTGCTCTCCACTAACAGTCACTAATAGTACATTAAACACCATACAACATCTTGAAAATCTTCCAAAAATATGATATAAAGCATGTGTCCTATAAGCAAACAATAACAAAAGCCTTAAGAGTCAAACAACTTGTATGAGCAGTTTTTATTTAGGAATCTAAGGTACCGGACTTTAAACCAGTAATTTTCTACAGACAATTTCACCCCCACCAGAAACAGATTTTCACTCTAACTCCTTGCTAGCCAGCTTACAAAAGGCCAAACCTCAGAAAATATTTCTTTCCTTATAAAGGAAAAATAACTGTTACAATTAACTAAGACTGGAAAGCATCACTTTATGTACATCACTTGACCACGTAAGCACTTAGAAAGAGGCAGGCCCATGATTTAACTGCAAATAATAAGAGGTGAGCAAGGAGGTCATCGGACCAGCCGACTGCTACTGATCTCGGTAAAACAATGAGCAATTAACAATCTTCAAGTTCACACAGCTGGCCCCTCTCCATGCCCACAAAAACCCATACAGCTAAACTGGAGTGTGGTGAGATAAATATTTATATGCACAGGAGGCATTACTGAAGGGCAGTAACCCCCAGTTAAAGGAGCTACGGACCGAGTACAGGCAGGTACAGCTGATGGTAACTATAGTACAAATCGTTTCCATCTTTTATTCTTTCAAGTAAATATGATCAAAGTTTTGAAAAATCTGATGATATTAAAGTATCAGTGGAAAATTCAAGCATCAAAATTCTCAAAACCCACCAGCATGAGTAAATTACAAGTAACCAAAAACCCAGCCAAATCTGAGTGTTTTAGTTGATTACATGCTTTCTTTGATGGTAATGCTATCAGGTGATAGAACTCACTGGCAGCTGCTCTGGAAGTTACACAGGCCACGGTGCTCCATATGCTTGACTTGCTTAACTATTAGGTAATTCCACATACTGCATAAAATTTGTGAATAGTATGTTTTTCTGGTACATTTACACTTTAAAAGAGCTGCGGTTGCTCAAATTGGCATAATGAACAAATGACTAAGTTTGTACAGAGGGCAACAGCAGGCTTTAAGTCAGAATTCATTTAGTTAAGGGTGAGCCTCCATCATCTCATACGCAGAGGCAACAAATTCAAGAAAGACAAGGAGAAATGACACCAAGTGCTTAGAAGTACACTTCCTTACAAATGATTCTGCTTAAAACTCCTTAAAAGGGCTGAGGCAGCAATGCAATGCTTTGGATGCAAGAGTATGTAATGATAAGAAACGCACAGATGATGCTAAAATAATATTTGGTGTATACATGTATATGTATACATGTGTGTATATATATATATGTATATTTATGTAATATTCCCTTTGCTTCTCAAGTAAGTGAATGCTTAAAAGTTTTACCCTTGTGCTAACTTTTTATTTTTCTCTAAATAGTTCTCCTCTATTTTTCCCTCTTCCTTTTTCACATCAACATTTTGCTAAATGCTGAGAAAACACTACTAATGACACAAATACCAGTGTCTTCATTGACAATGTGTTTCAAATCTGCAGAATAAAAGCCCCCTCGCTAATAACTGCAAAGAAAAATAATGCTTTAAACTTACTGAAGCAAATTCTCTGCATGTGAGAAAATAAAAGTTAGATATAAATGTGTTGTATGATGGATTCATAATGATTACTGATCCCATGGCTGAGAACTGGTGTTAGTGAAGTCTTTAAAGAGCTTTGATCAGAACATGCACGGAATTCAAGACATGCAAAATGGCATCAGCTTAAAAATACAGGAACAAACTGACTTTTACATCACTGTAACTGTGGTATTGCTTTGCAAACTTGCATAACAGAATTTTAAAACTTTGTACTTGTGATTAAATGTGCTTTTTCTCTCTTTCTCTTTGCAATGCAAATGGTATGTTTCTTGGTCTGGAACAAACTTTAGTATGGTAATATCTTAATCATTAAATTTGCCTTAATTTTAAGATGTATTTAAACTTAGCTCCTGTCTATGTGGATGCCTGTATCCAAATATGTATATACTTATCTGGGCACACAAAAGCACTACCAGATTTTCTACTGCATATGATGATCCTTTTATTTACAAACATTCATCATTTACTCTAAACTTTCATTCGACAATTGGAAAATACACTTTTTCTCATTCAGACTACACATCTGATCTGGTATGGAAGTAAAAATTCTTGTTTTGAGTTCTGTGTGAACAGCAAGATCTAGTGCTGGAAAAACCTGAAGTCCCTAACACAGTGCATCATATGGAAACCACAGAAACCTAGAAGGTGCCGCTTTGATCCCAACAGGTGATTCCAAGAATGTTACTGAAAGGGCAATTTCAGTTCAAGTTACGAGAAGAAACAAGATGCTTTAATTAAATGCTGGTAACTACAGCAAAGTGCAGTAACAGCACTAAATTATCTAGGTGATTTTTTGATAAAATTCCGACGGGTAACAAAAAGCCCCAAACAAACAAACAAATAAAAAGTGAACAACTAGCAAAAAAGCATGCCTAAGCTTTTCCATTAAAGACAAGAGTATTTCTATCTATAATTAATATTACAAAGGACTAGAAACTAAATTAAGATGCATGAATCATCAAGAACAGACAGATGACATCTTTAAATTGTTTAATCCTTAAAGAAGCCATTCTAGCAAGTGATTCATAAAGTCCAATGCTAAAAAATTCCTCCGTAGAGCAAACCGCTTCTTTATATGTAATGTTCCTTCCAAAAAATTCAAGACTATAATTACTAAAACGTCCACTAGATGACTTATGTCCCTCTTAATTATCTACATGTCTGTTAGCCAAGACTTTCTCTTTTAACCACAGGATTGCATTATTGCAGTCTGTATGACAACACCTTTCATCAACAGCTTGATGTTGCAAGCTGAACCCCACACAGGCCTCCCTAAATGAATCACAATCAACATTTTCTCGATGAAAAGTCTGAAGCATTGAGAGAAAGTTGGTTATTTATAGGCTTTAAACAGAAATGTTTTACTTAATGGAAGCATCTACACTAGTTCAGACATTTTCTTGTATTTTCTTCAACACTTTTCTGTAAGCAGATTGCACAAATTATTATATTAATACATTCTTAAATCTAAAAATTGTAAATAATTGTCATAAAACATAATAATCAATGATCCTTTATCTGAGTTATCAGTGAAAGCTGAAGGCAACAGTTTACCTTGAAAAAATGAGTTCACTTTGTAAATAGTTGTAAGTATAAACATTTTATACTCAACTCAGTAATTGCAACTGTAAAACTGTCTGCACAAATAAAAGAAGTAGCCATTAAACCCTCAGAAAGGGGAGTTAACTGATGGTGTATGCGTGAAGGCCAGGTAAACACCTCTTCTTAATCTCTTCATTCTAAAAATATAATAATCTGTTCCCAGATTTTTAACACCTGGATGAACCTGAATGTCTTCTGGGGAAAAAACCCACCTCTCTTCTTTTAAAGATTTTAAGTAGCAAAATCTGCTACACATTTTTAATCATTTTCAGTGAAAAAAATTCCATTCCATTTCCCTTAAGAGTTTTCTTAGCTTCACCATCTGTTCATTGCATCTTGTCCTACCTTTGTATCTGCAAAGTAAAGAACCCTACACAGGCAGAAAATCTTCTTGCATTGGCACCATCAGATTGGGTTTTAAATTATTAAATTACTAATTTCTCTTGGATAGAACAGAGTTAGTCTCACAGGAAGGCAGATTTGCCTGACCACGTATAATTTTATCTTGCAGCTTCACTGTCAATCTTTTCCAATTTGACATATATCTAGACCAATGACAACAAGGGGGGACAAAGTATTCCAGAAGCGGTCTAATAACTGGCACGTATTACATTAATGCCATTTTATTCCTATTTTTTAAAATTCAAGAAGTCTCTTAGAATAGAACTGCATAGATTCCTGTTAAGTCAGTTATCTATCTACCATGAACGTGCATTCCTCATCATTTACTTTACTATATATTAATCTTGATCATACATAAAATCTGAAATAATAATCACAAATGTACAAGTTCACACTGAAGAGCATCAAATTGATTATTCTAAATGAAACCTGGTTACCAATATTCTACTAATCCCTAGTTTACCATTAGAATTTCTGTATCACCAGTAAACTCAACACCTGCGATTTGACACTTTTTTCCAGACCATTTCTGTAAAAATTAAACAGAAATGGATAAAGAAAACACTGCTGCAATATCCAGCCATTTTGCTGGTATTACCAATATATCTAGCTGATGAACTTACGTGCCTTGTTCTATGTTATGAAGTATTTTCACACAGGTTTACCCACCTTCGACTATTTTTTTTTAAATCTCCTTCCTAGATTTGGATCACCTCTCCTATGAGGACACGCTGAGAAAGCTGGGGCTGTTCAGCCTGGAGAAGAGAAGGCTCTGGGGAGACCTTAGAGCAGCCTTCCAGTATCTGAAGGGAGCTGCAGGAGAGCTGGAGAGGGACTCTTTGTCAGGAAGAGTAGTAACAGGACAAGGGGTAACGGTTTTAAACTAGAAGAGGGGAGATTTAGATTGGATATTAGGAAGAAATTCTTTACTGTGAGGGTAGTGAGGCACTGGAACAGGTTGCCCAAAGATTCTGTGGCTGCCCCATCCCTGGAGGAGATTAAGGCCAGGCTGGACGGGGCTTGGAGCAACCTGCTCTAGTGGGAGGAACTGGAACTGGATGATTTCTGAGGTCCCTTCCAACTCTAAACATTCTATGATTCTATGATACTATAAAGAGCCTACTATAAAGAGCCATCAAGTTACCTCCTGAGGAAGGGCACATTGGGCAGCTAAATTAGAACCTGCTAACCACTTCTCCCAACTGCTGTATCAGGTCACATCAGGTGGCTCTGGTAGCATCGAAGTGGAGGGGCAAAAGCTCAATGCTGATATTTAAAAAAAAAAAAAAAAAGAAAACCAAAACCAACCACACCCAATACTTTATGGGGAAAAAAAAAAGCAGGTTGGTAAATGACTAATTGCACCACTTGGCACCTCTGCTGGCTGAAAGAGACAATTAACTCTTTCTCTTATACAGCATTCCTTGCAAGACTAGGCTGACCTATTTTTTTGCTGATGGAAGACATCAGAACCACACAGCTGCCAATCCAGTATCTTGACAGCCTCTGTGCTGTTGACTACATATATTCTGAAAGTTCAATTAGAAACCTTTTGCAGTTAGACTCACAGAAATTCCTTTGTAAAACTGACTTAAGCCAGTATCAAGTATCTTTCACTAAAGAGAACTCACAGTCTTATGATAATGGAGATTATTAGTGTATGAATGTTGCTAGACCACAGAAGGTTATGAAAGTACTTGGTTTTCATGTGCCAATATCTAAAAGAGGAACTGGTTTGTTTATTATTTATGAAAATTTGCACAAAAAAAAAGTGTTCACAATTTAATGAGTTTTCTCAGAATATTACAAACTATTTTAAAGAAAGTTTTGGACCCAGTATCAAAACATGGGAAAGTAGCCCATTAATAATAACATGTATGTACTAGCAGCCAAAAAGTTTAGTTTAAAAATGTAATTGAAATGTAAAGTTAAATGTTTTCTTTAATAAATGTGTATTTTCTCATTTAATGTGTAGAAAACAAGAGGAGATGATGAAAAAAATACACTGAGAAAGGCAGAGCACCAGGACAGTTATTTTTAGACATCTAAAACCAGCCTCATCTGCTAGAAATAATGGCATCATTCCACAGCAGGTGAAAACCAGCAGGAAAGTGACTGCAGAGATGTCATGTCCTGTTGCTGGGCTTCAGGTGTTACTGACACAGTGGCCACAAATCCACTTGGAAGCCAAGGAACAGCAGCAGCCTCTGAAGGACAAGAGACAGCAGCTGCAACGGTGATAGCAGACAAAACTGTAGAAGATAAAACACTGGAAAAAGTGAGAGCATGGCAGGATATTAATAAAATAGGTTTGGTGGTGGGAAAGAATCATCAGAATACGATTGCACTAATGGTGTTAAAAAAAACAGCCAACCAAAACAAAACCAAAAGCAAACCCCCAAAGAAGACCCAGAAAGCAGAGAAAGTTCAATCATTCAAAGCACAGGATGATGAGCATGTCTGCTTTTCAGAAGCACAAACAATGAGGAAAACATGCATCCTATAGATTAGAGAGGTAGAAGTATCAGGATTTAGCTAGAAAATGCTAGCACAAGAAGGAGCAGAATGAAAAGTCAAAACACAGTACAAACATCATGAGTCTGGCTACTCAGAGGAAGTCAGGTCTGTCACCTCAAGAAATGTGGGGAGATGACAGGGAGTTGGAAATAACCTAAGGATTACGTTCCATCTGATTTAACAGCTCAGTCCTGCCCCAAGAGAAAGTACCTTTGGCCTCTGCTCTTCCCAGATACCTCTTCCACCGTTTACCACCCCTTGTCAGCTCCAGAACTCCAGGACCTAGTTTAAATCACTAACCTGACAGAAAACTGAGTAAAAAAAGATTAGTGAGTAAAAAAACCAAAAAGTCACAGAAGGCTTACAAGTGGTAGAGTCAGCATATTAATGGAAAGAGTAAGGACTTCCCTCTCGTGAGCTCCTAACAACGGAACTCTGCCCCTCATGAAACATAAGAAATTCAGTTGTGGAGGAAAGAACCACAAAGAAAACTGAAAAAGAGAGATGCTGGGGAGANTGGAACTGGATGATTTCTGAGGTCCCTTCCAACTCTAAACATTCTATGATTCTATGATACTATAAAGAGCCTACTATAAAGAGCCATCAAGTTACCTCCTGAGGAAGGGCACATTGGGCAGCTAAATTAGAACCTGCTAACCACTTCTCCCAACTGCTGTATCAGGTCACATCAGGTGGCTCTGGTAGCATCGAAGTGGAGGGGCAAAAGCTCAATGCTGATATTTAAAAAAAAAAAAAAAAGAAAACCAAAACCAACCACACCCAATACTTTATGGGGAAAAAAAAAAGCAGGTTGGTAAATGACTAATTGCACCACTTGGCACCTCTGCTGGCTGAAAGAGACAATTAACTCTTTCTCTTATACAGCATTCCTTGCAAGACTAGGCTGATCTATTTTTTTGCTGATGGAAGACATCAGAACCACACAATCCAGTATCTTGACAGCCTCTGTGCTGTTGACTACATATATTCTGAAAGTTCAATTAGAAACCTTTTGCAGTTAGACTCACAGAAATTCCTTTGTAAAACTGACTTAAGCCAGTATCAAGTATCTTTCACTAAAGAGAACTCACAGTCTTATGATAATGGAGATTATTAGTGTATGAATGTTGCTAGACCACAGAAGGTTATGAAAGTACTTGGTTTTCATGTGCCAATATCTAAAAGAGGAACTGGTTTGTTTATTATTTATGAAAATTTGCACAAAAAAATGTTCACAATTTAATGAGTTTTCTCAGAATATAACAAACTATTTTAAAGAAAGTTTTGGACCCAGTATCAAAACATGGGAAAGTAGCCCATTAATAATAACATGTATGTACTAGCAGCCAAAAAGTTTAGTTTAAAAATGTAATTGAAATGTAAAGTTAAATGTTTTCTTTAATAAATGTGTATTTTCTCATTTAATGTGTAGAAAACAAGAGGAGATGATGAAAAAAATACACTGAGAAAGGCAGAGCACCAGGACAGTTATTTTTAGACATCTAAAACCAGCCTCATCTGCTAGAAATAATGGCATCATTCCACAGCAGGTGAAAACCAGCAGGAAAGTGACTGCAGAGATGTCATGTCCTGTTGCTGGGCTTCAGGTGTTACTGACACAGTGGCCACAAATCCACTTGGAAGCCAAGGAACAGCAGCAGCCTCTGAAGGACAAGAGACAGCAGCTGCAACGGTGATAGCAGACAAAACTGTAGAAGATAAAACACTGGAAAAAGTGAGAGCATGGCAGGATATTAATAAAATAGGTTTGGTGGTGGGAAAGAATCATCAGAATACGATTGCACTAATGGTGTTAAAAAAAACAGCCAACCAAAACAAAACCAAAAGCAAACCCCCAAAGAAGACCCAGAAAGCAGAGAAAGTTCAATCATTCAAAGCACAGGATGATGAGCATGTCTGCTTTTCAGAAGCACAAACAATGAGGAAAACATGCATCCTATAGATTAGAGAGGTAGAAGTATCAGGATTTAGCTAGAAAATGCTAGCACAAGAAGGAGCAGAATGAAAAGTCAAAACACAGTACAAACATCATGAGTCTGGCTACTCAGAGGAAGTCAGGTCTGTCACCTCAAGAAATGTGGGGAGATGACAGGGAGTTGGAAATAACCTAAGGATTACGTTCCATCTGATTTAACAGCTCAGTCCTGCCCCAAGAGAAAGTACCTTTGGCCTCTGCTCTTCCCAGATACCTCTTCCACCGTTTACCACCCCTTGTCAGCTCCAGAACTCCAGGACCTAGTTTAAATCACTAACCTGACAGAAAACTGAGTAAAAAAAGATTAGTGAGTAAAAAAACCAAAAAGTCACAGAAGGCTTACAAGTGGTAGAGTCAGCATATTAATGGAAAGAGTAAGGACTTCCCTCTCGTGAGCTCCTAACAACGGAACTCTGCCCCTCATGAAACATAAGAAATTCAGTTGTGGAGGAAAGAACCACAAAGAAAACTGAAAAAGAGAGATGCTGGGGAGAACTGGAGAGCAGCAGAGCAAGCTGCGAGTTGTTTCGCTGTCCTGTAGTGCAAGTTAGCTGAGACAGTACAGGCAGACCGTTGGTAGATTAGAGGGAGATAAATTGAGGAACGAGTAGATTATACACTTAATTCTTTTCAAAGATTCTAAGCGCTGGAGAGAACGACCTATTTCATGAAGAAACAGAACACTCTGCTTTGGCTCATAAACACCTGTAAACAGCATGTTTCACCCTGGCACTGCCAACACCAAGCACCGCCAAACAACAAACACTGCTGGTTCTGTTTTCCCGTTGCCTTGAGCCTCATCAGCAGAAGCATTATCCCAACCTTCTTAACTTGGCTTCTGGAAGTCTATACTATAATGAATCCCTCCTCTCCCTGGCATATTGAAGGTTGAAGGCTGTAGCACTTTTGCAGCTAATTAGTGGAGGCTCCCTTCCCAGGCATGAGAGTAGTGCCAAGAACTACACAGAAGCAACTCAAGTGCCACATGTTAAATGTACTATTGCACCCAATTTCTATTTGTGAACAAGAAGATATACATGATTAAAAGCTCTACTATAAAAACACCTTTGTCATGCTAACATATTTAGTACTGGACAACGTGAAAGCACAATCTTGAGGCAACAAGCAGGGGAAGGTAATTTTTTATCTTCAAGAACAAAACAAACCAAATAACTGAATTTAAATTGCTGCAACAAACACCTGTTACATTGGCAAGCGCATTACACCCCCCCAATATTTTAAAAAAGCAACTTAAATCCCTCATTAAACACTCTAGTGCCAAATGCAAGGTGTAAATAAGATTAATTTAGTACACAGAAGCTACTTTTAATTTCTTCAACTCAGTAAGCCACTTAATATATGGAACTTCTTCACATCAGTTCTAGCTATAAAACATATTACTACGCTGCATATCTTGTAGAGGAAAAACCCTAAACATGTGCAGACACACACAAACACCACACACAAAATGAAGTGTCCCACTAAGCTCAGCTTGCCAGACTTTTTGTTAGCCAGCTTGAAAGTAAATGTAGGTTGTCTATGGCGAGAGAATGCTGCTTCAGCAGTTCAGAATGAATTTCAAGCCTGTTCTCTATTTTATCTTTTGTCAGTGTAATGTATTCAATGCAATAGTGAGCTGACAATTTAAATAACTACATTTTAAAACAAACGAAGCATTGATGTTAATGTGTGAAAATGGTCCCAACCCCTGGGAGTCCTGGTTCCCACCATTGTTTACTCTGACAACAGGATATAATTGCTTACTTACTTGGCAGCAAACTTTACCATCTGCTTGCTCGCATGCTGTCCCACAGCCACAAGAGCCTGGATATTAAACTGCTGCTGACGCAGGACTAAGAAACACTGCTTTCCTGAATACAAAGGAAAACAACGCAGGTGTATTAAGGACAAGTTACTCGAGGTCTTTGTGAATGAGAAAAAAATGCTTTACTACTTTAATATTAAGCCGAGCTTTTAAGAGTGAGGATGCGTCTCTCTCCTTTGCTGCTTCCCCCACTCCCAACAAATAGCTACATCAAACGAGCCAGCACTGTGTGTACACACACCCCAAACGCTGAGATAAATCAAATGCTGTTACATCTATAAACAGGTGAATGGACATTTTCTAAAAACAACAATAAGCCTTCCAAGATAAACAATATCCAGGAAAAAAAAAGAAGGGGGAGAAACCATAACTTTAAAAATATCTACTATTTTTCAACTGAAAGAAGAAAATCGTACTTTTCCTTGTTGCTTTGCCCACAACTATTTCAAGTCTACATTATTCTAAAAGAATTTTTTTCTCATCTTCTCAAATTAAACCTGTGCAGTTCGCTTTACAAAGCTGTCCTGAGAGGAACAGGCTTGATTTTGCACCACAGGGACTAAACCAACAATGTTCATTCTATAATACACCACGCATTCAAAATGAAGAGGAACAAAAGGAGTATTGATTCTGATGAATGACAAGAACCTAAAAGACCCAAGTAAAAATTCCTCTAAGAGCAATTTATTCATGAACAGCTTAGGGGAAAAAAAAGTTAATAGGAATTCATAATCATTTACAAAGAACATAATGCACTTTGTTGACTTTTAAAATGGGTATTTCCAAGTCAACAAAGCTCTTTCTAACCTCTTTAGCTGACAGTTACAATCACTCTGTATTTCTCCTCACATCTCTAACAATCATTTACTACTTAACTTAAATTTAAGGAAATACAGTGATTTTAAACACTTCTTCCTCAGAGAGGGGAATTAACAACAAACACTTCATTGTTGTACCAGTATCTGATGAAATGCATCAATATAATTTTAACTCCAAGTTCTGACTCATAACGTTGTAACATTTCCATTAAAATGGTGAGAATAGGAAGAGTCCAGAAGCTTTGTCATAGACAGATATTTCCCACTTACTGTTGACTTAGACTACAAAGCAGTAAAATCAATGTATATCTCACATAAACACTGACACTAAAAAGCCAGTTGCAGTTTTCATTTGTAGTTATGTAGATTATCATTCCTGACACCTAGCTGCAGAGAATTTAAACAGTATCAGAAGATAAATACAGAACATTGGCATACAATCTGATGGAAAGAAAAGCAAACATATAAAGCTAGTACAAAGTATTATTAAAAATTAACATTGCAGTTATTGGAAATAACTAACGTTGTTCTATGATTGTGATTTCAGAAATGCAACAAAATTAATTACATATTTTCAGAGAGCAGAGTATGACTATTTCTGTATTCCAGAGGCTGTGATGACTAAGTAAAGAAGCTAATCTTGTATGGATGTACGCATTTTGTGCAGGCAAACATTAATCCACAAATTTAAATTAGAAAAGTACAAAAGGCTTCAAAAATTAAATAGCCTTCAGTGGTGTAAATGCCTGTGTTTCAGGTCCAGCAAGTCAACAAACAACATACAATTTCTCCATAGAACACAATATGTGAATTTCTTTGGAGAAACCAGGTGTATCTCCCACCTTTGACATCCCAATATTGCTTTCTTACAATGGGGTTTGACACAGTATTGCCTAGTGTGCTGGTTTTGGTTGGGGTAGAGATAATTTTCTTCATATTAGCTAGTATGGGGTTATGTTTTGTATTTGTGCTGGACACAGCGTTGATAACACAGGGATGTTTTTGTTATTGCTGAGCAGGGCTTGCACAGAGTCAAGGTCTTTTCTGCTCCTCACACCATCCCACCAGCGAGCAGCCTGGAGGGCACACAAGAAGTTGGGAGGGGACACAGCTGGGACAGCTGACCAAATGGGTATTCAGCACTATATAATGTCCTGCTCAGTATATAAAGCTGGAGGAAGAAGAAGGAAGTGGACTCTGTAACACTTGGAGTTATAGAGTTGTGTCTTCTCAAGTAACCATTACATGTGATGGATCCATGCTTCCCTGGAGATGGCTAAGCATCCACCTGGCCATAGGAAGTGATGAATTAATTCCTTGTTTTGCTTTGCTTGCATGCATGGCTTTTGCTTTACCTGTTAAACCATCTATATCTCAACCCACACGTCTTCTCACTTTTACCCTTCCCATTCCCTCTCCCATCCCAGCACTGGGGAGCAAGGGAGCGGCTGTGTGGCGTTTAGTTGCCAGCTGGGGCTAAACTATCACATCTAGAAAATAGTATTTGTCTCCATAATTTCAGTCACAAGTAATTTAGCAAAACGGGACTGAAATTTCAGCAATGATGTATTAGGTGTTCAAACAAAAAATACACAGCTGAAGACGGCTACAATGCCACTCAACTAAGGAGAAGACAGTGAAGTAAATGGAGGCATCTGGTATCACACTCATCAGAAACAAAAGTTTGGCAGTTGTCCCTAATCCCAAACACTTGAAGTCTGATCAGTATCTGCATTATAAAAGGACTCAAATCTTTTTGTCATGAGTAAAAGTAGTTGTTGTCATGAGGAAAGAGGATGTTTTTGTGGAATATAACCATTTCTGATCACACAGAAGATAAGTGATCAAACAAACCTCACTGATAGGAATAGTTAAAATATCACAGTTGAAGATTGTAGGAGGAAACAGAACTTTTCCTAAAAGAGCATCAAAAGAGACAAGCCGTAATCAAATCTAGTTCATGATCAGATGCCTTTCCAGATCAAGAACTTGGAAAAAAAGGGAGCATCAGAGTGAGGAAAAAAACTGAGATTATGGCATGTTCTCCATGTGTTTCAAAATAGTGATATGGTATTTAAAGTATAAGACCAATTTTACCCACACTCAACAGTAAATTTCTCTTACTTTCTATAAAACAAATACTGTGTCCCACAAACATGACTAAAAAGATGAAAAATTTCAAAAGAAATCTGTTTAAAAAGGTCTGACTCAGTCTAATGGAAGGAACCTTTTAGACTCTGAACAAATAAGACAAGACATCACATGGACAATCCTGTTGAAAGTAAACACATAAAACCAAACCGGAATCCATTTCCTCTCTCAGATGTACCAAATGACACAAGACCTTACAAGGGAAAAGGATGAACAGAAGGTATTTGCATAAAGAGTAAAAAATGTTTGGTCATGTAGATTAATACATTGCTAGCTAGACATCTGACAATAAAGAGAAAACTTTGTATGGGTTATTATAAAATTGAGTCCAGTATTTAAACTGCTCTTGGCGGCACTCTAATTTTCAGACATACTATTCTGATGTTGTATAATCCTTTGCATTCATAAACCAAAACCAAGTTTGGGTCTAACATATTGTGCAAGTCCCGGCTGCCTGGCAGAGCCCAGACTGATTTCCCAATTGCTTTTCAATGATAAATGTGATCAGTAGCTCAGACTGGCTTTAAATTAAGGCCAGAAATAACATTTATTCAATCTATGATAAAAACCACAGGGCCCCAAGCACTTTAATTTTAGTACAACCCACAGAAATTCCCAACACCCCATTATTTTCACATCCTTCAGTTCATTTCCATCGGGCTTCATGAGTGGCTCGCTATACGAGACAGCTGGATTCGGCAGTTGGTCACATTTGGGTTTTTCGGTTTATTGGTCAGAACTAGACAGGGTTAAGTAAAGGGTATGTTCATTATGTAGGAGTCAAATTTGAGCTTCTGAGAAAAACTAAAGCTATTTTTGTGTAAGATTTTCCTGTTTCCTGCAAGACTTTCCTTTCCCTAATGGTAGGAATAGCGCCACTATGTGTGTGGGAAAGGCTAATGTTAGTTTTTACCCTGAAACATTTTGCTTTTCTTGTAAGATTTTTTCCCCCAAAGCTTAAGTAAACAAGCATATGCCATTCCCTAGCAGCATTCCCCTGAATGTCAGAGCTGTTCTGTGTCGTCTGACCAAGAGGGAACGAGGAGCACAATCATTAAATCGAAAACACTTCAAGCCCATCATCAACTCCTTTTGCTTTAATTCTTCAGGTTGTGTTAAAAGAGTTTCGAAAATAAACTCTGTGATGTCATGAAAAACAACAGTCTTTCCTGAGGTCAAAGGTCAAGGCTGAAAAACAGCCTCTTGTAAGTTAATATTGCCATGTTACACGTATGTTACTTTGATTGAAGTAAAATGTCTTTAAAATGTCTAAATTCTGTTAATAGTCTGAACTCTGCCTACAATTGCAAAAGAGAATGCCATAAGGATACCTTTATTTGTATACTGATAGTAGCATTTAAATTAGATAGAGTGTCTCCTGTCTGAGACAAAATTTCTGTATGTAGCAAAGAGAGACTTCCATGTAAGACACTACAGTACTACGGAGGAAATCACAGAGGACTCCTTAAAGGTTCTAATAAAAATTAAAATGTACATTCTATGTATATATTTACATGTAGCTCCTTATTTTAACTGACTCCAGTATGGACACTCATTAAGAGGGACATTTTTTAAGAAAATGAAGCCTCAAAAAGAGAAATTCATCTGGTATCCGTGACAATATTCTGTATTGGATTCTCACCCCTAGTCTGCATTATTCCCAATTCTAAAACTAGTGTTAAGTTTCATTTGTGAAGATAATTTCTTTATGCTCTTTCCTTTCAACTCTTGGGAAGACAAAGTGTTTGTATCTCACTACAGAACTGCCAAACACAACTGGAACCAGGACTACAGTTGTCAGCAAATTATGTCAACTGAAAAGGCCAAAGCCTATTTAAGTTTGCATATGGCAAACTGATCTCCAGAGAGAATTTCTGATTCCAGGGAAGAAATGTGGCTGTCAGACAGCCAACTATGACAGCCCACACTACTGAAAACCTGTAATAGGATTTTCCCTTTGTCTTATTAAAGAAAGATTATGTTTCTTGTTTTAAATTCAAATTGATATAATCAGATGCTGGTAACTTTAAGTAAAAATCTTGAAATTAGTTTTTGTTTCCTGGCAAAGGTATAGTCAAAATATTCATAAGCAGCAGAATAAATATAGCCCGTTTGACAACTGATACATTTATAAAAAACTGAACACTAAGTGAACACCGAATAGGGGCGAAGTATGCTTGTATGCAAGACATAACTAAGGGGTCATGAAGCCAAAATAAACATTCAGGTCATACTAACAATACAAGGAAATAAAAATAAAAACTCTAGAGGCATCTCACCTTTAGCTCTGCTCGTATGAATTCTGCCACGAACCCAAACCACTTCATCAGCCTTCTCCACTGTCAAGTCTTTTATTCGAACATCAACTCTATCTAAATTATAGAAAAAAAAGAACACATTTTAAAACTGTTTTGATTTTTTTTGAAACATTTCCAAAACATTTTCCACTTTAAACTCCAAATGCATTTCCTATCATTGCTAAAATTTATAATAAATCCCAAACATTAGGTTTTTTAACTACAGCATAATAGATGTACTGAAAACACACAAGATCTCATTTCCTTTCCCAGTGACTTGTACTTGACCAAGTAGTTTTAAATTGGTTCAAGCATATTGTTTGAGTGATACAGCAGGGTTAAATTGCACTAAAACAAAAGCAAGACTTACTGCAGTTCACGGATGGCAGAACTCAGCATGACTACACGATTTTTGATAGGAATTCTCTGCCCTGCAGTGTACTACTTGCACTTATTAGTCTGAATTTCTGCTAGCTAAGGGGTGTCTGCCCTGCTCCACTGCGTGATGAGAAAGTTGGTATCTTGAACACACCAAAACAAGGGCTCAGAGGTGACATGACTTTTCTCTCTATCTACTTAAGTATAGGGTGCATATCACTGCAAAATAATTATTATTTAAAATGAAGTAGAGAAAGAAACAATAAATAAATAAATAAATAAATAAATGTGCATTAGAAATTAAAATAAATTATTTTTTAAAAACAATAGCATTTTGGAGCAACAAAAGTATCACTATGTAAACCCAGTAAAATTTGTATCAAAAGAGAATCTCTTTTACAACCTGCCCAAGAGCCACTACCATTGTAGGGGCCAGGACTCATCAGAAAGAACCCTTCGGGTTCTGTGTACCCAAACAAGCTAAGTAACAACAGGAATGCATGGTTTGGAAAGGACAGATTTTGGATAGTAAAGGAAAAAATACAAATTATCAAGGAAAATATTTTTAAATAAATCAGGACTTTAAAAATTGTATATAACCATTATGAACTGCCAATATGCTGGCTGCATGCCACTACTTCTTGAAATGCACTTGTTTAATTGTATTTTCCTGTAGATTTACGGCCAAATGTATTTTTGCATGGTCTTAAACACATTTCTTATAATACTTACAAATAAGTTAGAGGATATACATAGTATTGCACAGAACCAACAGTTGTAACAGCTACGCTTACTCATCTACATTTCATATGTGGCTAAGAGCACTCTTATTAGATAAAAAAAAGTCTTCCAGGGAGATACTGATCCTTACAAGTCTCTGCCAACTCCAGATATTCTATGATTCTATGATATGTAACACAAGCAAATTCACTCTCTCTGCCTTTCATCACAGACTTCTCCCTTGTTATAGGGAGAATACAAATAACATTAAAGTTACTAAGACGCTTCCACTCTAGACATTTCCTGCCAGAAGTTTTCCCTGGTTTGCCTACCCCAGGTTACCATCTGCCGTTCTGGACTCCTTTCCTCAGTCTCTGAATACTGGTCACAGCTTGCCCTGCAAGCCCATTATTCAGCACTGGGAATTTTAGGGGGTTGAAAAAGTTTATTAGCTTATGCTCAGAGCAATGTAGTTCTCTCTTCACAGACACACATCAAAACCAGAACAGAATGAAAGTGCACAGAGAAACGTGATAGGAAATCAACTCAAGTATATTAATAATATGCTTGTGCGCATGCATGCACTTGGGAAGGGAGAAAGGGGAATAAAAATGTTATCACTTGCCACCAACTTCTGATCTTCAAACTTTATCAGTATAGCACAAAAGGAAACAGCAACCAGCACGACCCATAAGCTTTAGCACTTCTAAGAGTCTGATATTCAGACAGTTAAAATTACCTCAGTCAACTAAAAACTGTATTGTTAGAAACTTACAAACATTTTCCAGGCACAAACATAAAGACAGAACGAGGTGTTACCCTTTTTATGAATCCTTAGTGTTTCAGAAACCATCTGCACTAGACAAATATTTTTAAAAGTTTATTGGATACATAATGGTTCATGTTTCACCAAGACTAAACAAGACACCTTTAACACAAAGATTTTTATATGGTATGAATTATTGAAAACTATTTCACCTTTCATAAAAAGGGTAATAAAACAATATCCAAAAAGAGACACCATAAAATAATTTTTTCCAACACCAGATCACAGAATCACAGCATGGCTGAGGTTGGAAGGGACCTCTGGAGATCGTGCTCCAACCAACCCCCTACTCAAGCATGGCCACCTAGAACCAGTTGTCCAAGATCACAATCTGACTGTTTTTTTAGTATCTCCATGGAAGGAGACTCAACAACCTCTCTGAGCAACCTGTGCCAATGCTTGGTCACCTTCACAGTAAAAAAGTGGTTCCTGATGTTCAGAGCAAACTTCTTGTGCTTCTCTTTGTGCCCACTGCCTCTGGTCCTGTCCATGTGCTCCACTGAAAAGAGCTGGATGTAGCAACTGCTACATCACTTTGTTTCCCTCCTTCAACACTTCCCAAATCTAGTCTTCTTTTCCTCTCATTTCTAAAGTGTGAGGAATTAATAGTAACATCTATATATATCATTCATTTTCTCTTGTCGAACCAACATACTGTAGCTCAAATCTTCCCTCTGTACTCTCACAGATCATTTTGCTTGGAATTCTCTCTTCCATGATAAAAATGAAGCTTCTTGGTCTCACCTTTAAGGTCCTCCCACCATGTTCTTCAGACTCCCACCTACTTGTTCTTTTAAAATGCGAGCTATACTTACATTTTCTGTCTTCTTCCCACATAAATACTTACAAGCAATTAAATAATGCAAAAATAAAAGATGTTTTAAACTGTGCTACAGTTGCAGTGAGACTAGGGAACAAAGATTTTAAACAAAGTTCAAACAGAACAGCCTGTATGTCTGAAATTATACTTCCACCTCCAAATCAATATTCATGCTATCTCACTTTCATTGCCATTTTGAATCATGTTTAAGGGGAAACTATATTTTTTTGTCTCCTTAGTACAATCTCTTCTTTTCAACATACTAAATATTGTTATCTTTCTTTCAGAACTGTAACCTCTTCTAAACATGGGAAGAGAGGACAAAACTCCAAAGAGCTATATGGGTTATACAAGACAAAATCACTTTTCCACCCCCAGGCCCCCATTCCCTGCCTGTCACATCAGCCTGTTTACTGAGTTCATTTATCATGCATCACGGAGTTTTGAACATCATGTTCAGTATTTCTGCTGTCTCTGTGAAGTGCCAGCATCTTTACAATGTTGGATAAATTTGAAAAAGAGAAAAGTTTAATAAAAAAACCCAAAAGCAGTACAAGATGAAAGCAGCTTCCAGGGAGGGTAGATGAAAGTAATGTGGCTAAAGGGAGAAAAAGGGAAAAGCAAATGGAGTTTTACTAGCAGTCATAGCCTCAAGCAGGCAGGAAGGACTAAAAGACATGATGTAACTGGAAGTGAGAACATCAGATAGCCAGAGCAGCCAGCACTTGCAGAGGACAGAGTGAAGTGGGCCAAGAATGAAGGCACAGGTGTGTGTGAGATCAGTAAAGCAGGGTGGAGCATCTATGCAACAACTTTGTGAACATACAAGAAAAGAGTTTTAACGTGCCTGCAGAGGAACAAGAATCTCTGAGTATGGCAAAAGGATAATAAGCCTATCCCTTGGAAAGGGAGAAAAATGTGTTCTGATTACTCTAAGCTTTTTAACTTCCTCAGGACAGTGCAGCTACTACAGTCAGCCTAAAAACAACAGTGGTGCAGATGTCCAACTGGGCCCCTACCCACCGCTGTGCTGTTTGCTGGCTCCAGCTACCAGACAGTATGTGGGTCTGCATATCATACCACAATTCAGTACTCGGGCTTAGAAATGCCATGTACCCACACAGACTTCAGGAATAAACAAAATTAGTACATCACAGACAGATGGGAACAATCTGCATTTGTGCTTTCCTGCCACCGCCTGCCCCAAGCAGTAGTTGCTCCATGACACTCCATGCAAGCAGAATACTTTGGGGAAAATCAGATGTTAGCAATGTCAAGTGGTACCTTCACCCTCCTTTGAGTCCTTTGCTAAGAGCTCTCCCTGGCAGAAACTACTGAATCTTTAAATAAGAAGGTATTAGTTTCAAGGAAGGGACTAGGCTGATCTTGAACTTCTTTATTATAGGCATTTTGGGTTTTATTGTTATCTAATTTTGGTGTTCTGGATAACCATCTTCTAAAAAATGGAACAGCAGGAGCGTTGCAGGTTTTATTTTAAGCCCAATGGAAAACCTACTTGATTTTGCCCATATATTGGATGAGAGGTTTTTTTTTTAAACAAGGATCAAAGGTCAAGGGGACAATGGATCTGAAACCAGCACTCAGCCTTTTTCATACCATTTCTAATCGCTTTCTCCATTTTGCTTCCTAATATAGTTTTTTTTCTCCTCAACATTTTTGAGTGTTTCTTTTGAATAAGAGACAATTGGCAGGGTAGACTGTCTGCATGAGAGTAGGATTTGATCCACCATCTCAATCCACCAGTTTGGGTCTCCCACACATTTGTTTGCTGTGGGGTGTGAACCTGGCAGAGGAAACAGAGTGTGCAGAAACTCTAGTGAGCCAAATGCCATCACAGAAGAGCGGAGGAAGACGAGATCCAATCTTTTAGCCTACAGTGAGCAGCGTAGGTCGACTAATCACGTGCTAACTTGGAGAAATTACATTTTTTTTAACATTGTACCTTCTAGGCTGCAACTGCTTCTCCTCCTGGCCTATATCAGAAATAGTGTGGCCAGCAGGACTAGGGCACCGATCATCTCCCTGTCCTCAGCACTGATGAGGCCGCACCTCAAGTACTATGTTCAGCTTTGGGCCCTTCACTACAAGAGACACTGAGGTGCTGGAGCATGTCCAGAGAAGGGCAACGAAGCTGGTGAAGCGTCTGGAGCACAAGCCTTACAAGGAGAAGCTGAGGGAGCTGGGGTTCTTTAGACTCGAAAAAAGGAGACTGAGGGGAGACCTTATTGCTCTCTACAACTGCCTGAAAACAGGTTGTAGAGAAGTGGGATTTGGTCTCTTCTCCCACATAACAAGATATAGGACAAGAGGAAATGGCCTCAGGTTGCACCTGGGAAGGTTTACATTGGATGTTAGGAGAAATTTCTTCACCAGAAAGGTTGGCAAGTATTGGAACAGGCTACCCAAGGAAGTGGCTGAGTTACCATTCCTGGAGATATTTAAGAGGTGTAGGTGTAGTGCTGAGGGACACAGTTTAGTGGTGGACTCAGCAGTGCTAGGTTGATGGCTGGACTTCATGATCTGAATCATCTTTTCCAACCTAAACAATTCTATGATTCTATGGCTGCATACCAATTTATGGGCTGTTATGTGTTATTATTAGCATGTTGAAATGGATCAGCAGAAAACCCAGCATCAGGAAGAGGGAGACCACAGCAGCCAGCAGTTGGGCAAGCTTACAATGTGATTTCAAATTCAGTTCCCTTTCTTTGACATTCAGTATGTATTCTATTCAATAATGACTATTAATACAGTCTCTAGTGATTTTCTTTTCCTGTTATACTCTTAACATAATGTTCCCCTTCAGCTGGTTTCAACCTATGATTGCTTTTGTGGATCCTCCTTTTCACTACATTCTGCTTGTATTAAGAGAGGTCAACCAAAACAATCATTCAGAGGAGAAAAAAATCACCTTATCACAGATGATGTTCCTTTACTACATTTTGCTATTAAGAAGTTACAAGAAGCCAGTCTATTACCTTCTTTCGTTCCTGTTTCATGCACCAAATAATATGAAAGTTATTATTTCTTGGGATGTCGGCCTGGGAAATTGTTCTCTAGCTGACAAGTCTTTCTGAATCCCAATTCCCTATCAGTAGAAAATGAGGATTTCCTGAATCCACAGTGGTGTGAATAATGATAAAACCCATAAATATTAATATATATATATTAGTGGATTTTGTGCTCATATGCAGGAGTAATGAAGGGTGCAAAACCAGACAGCTATCCTACCCAAAAAGACATGTTGCAGCAAGCCATAGCAGAATTTACTCCAAACAAATAAAAAAATTGACATCTCGGGACTCAGTATGTTATAAACAATAATAATTTAATCCAAAATAAAGTCAAGCCCGCAGTGACAGAGACAAAAACTAACAAGTTGTGCAGCATGTGGCCCAGGCAAGGGCAAAGACTGAGATTCCATAACCTCTTTGGACTCAGCTCCAATACTAACTGCACTCATGATTTTTTTTCCTTCTATCTAATCAGAACTTCCTGTATTCCAACTTGTGTCCATGACCTCCTGTCCAATTATCATACACCTTCAAGAATCTGGCTTTATCTTCTCTACACCCTCCCACTAAGCAGCTTTAAACTGTAACAAGGTCACCCCACAGCTTCCTCTTCTCCAGGTTGAACAAGTTCAGCTCCCCCAGTCTCTCCTCAGAGATCCTGGGCTCCGCTCCCTTGAGCAATCTGGTAGCTTTCCAGTGGACTGGCTCCAAAATGTTATTGTCTTCCTTGCACTGGAGAGCCCAAAATTGGACACAGTACTCCAAATACAGCCACACAAGCACCAAGTGTATTCAACTAAAGGGAAAGAATGGCAGCAGGAATTGAATGAAAAAGTTTGGTAAATGATTTCTCAAACAAGTACTGAAGATGTCAAGAATAGAACTTAGTTTTTTCCTTCTTTTACTCCCGGCTTTTTAAAGAACTTTTTTCATTTTTAAACTGACCTGGTTTCTCTTGGGATTGTATCATTGATGACACTCCATATCTTTCCTTAGCATAATCCTAAAATGGAGGTGAAAAACATACATGAAAGAAGCATACAGAAAAAGAGGAACAAAATCATTACAGAGGCAACTGAAGTAATGTAAAACAATTAGCTATAATATTAAAGTCAAGAAAACGTGTTTTAGACTCTTAGTGATACACAAGTGAGAGAAGATAATTGGGCTGTGTAAGAAAAAAAAAA
>VZRU01016585.1:326987-360253 GCA_013398155.1 Pedionomus torquatus | reverse complement strand
GGGAGATAAGGGCTCACGTTTGATTGGTTGATTTCACTGTCAATCTCTCCGGAGGGCGCAGGGCCCCAGGTGGCCTGGGCCGTTGCGCACGTGAGGAGGGCGCCGCCGCGGCCGTTGTGGGGAGCGGGGGCGGGGGAGGTTCCCCCCTCGGTGAGGGGAGCTGGGGGAGGCAGCTCGCCTCCCAACGAAACAAGTGTTCGTGCTGTGAGACCTGGCCGTGGTTTCCTGTGGAACACGGCCCGAGGCCTTGCGGGATGCTGCGCTTCCAGCGTCTGCGGTCCCTTTGNGAGGCCTTGCGGGATGCTGCGCTTCCAGCGTCTGCGGTCCCTTTGTCACGCGGGCCCTTTGGGCTGAAAAGGACTTCCAACAGTTTTCTGATGGAAACTGTGAATTGCAATCAGGAAAACCTGTGAAAAAAATGTTTGTGCACGAACTACGATACCATCCATCGATGCCATTGTTAAATGCTGATCTTCAGTACCTCGGGGGTGGGCTGTGGGAGGCAGGTGGGAGCTGATGTGTAAGTGGGGGGTGGGTGAGCCACAGCAGTGTTAGCCCAGAGCTGGAGGGTCTGGGGGTGGATCTCAGAAAGAGAAAGAAGAAAGCAGGACCCACATGGGACAAAAAAGGGTTTAGGATTAGCAGAGCAGAAGAGCGTGGCCAGAGGAGTGTTTAAGTCTCTGAAACGGACAAGGAGAGAAAGCGGTGAGAGGAATACACTGAATAACAGAAGCACGTGGAAGATAAACTGTGAGGAGAAAAGGTATCCTTGATTGGAGAATGAGCATAAGCACAAAAAATTGGTACAGTATTTTTCAAGACTGCTGTTACCTTAATGGCTGTCACTTCCTGACCTCACCCAGAGCTGCATGCCAGTGCAATGGTTTCATTTGATCTGCTCTGGAGAATCCTGTTACAACCTGACCAACAGAACAGAGGGGCAGCTGAAAATACCATTTTGATGCTGAACAGAGAACTGTAGAGATGTGATGTACCTGACGTATCAGTGAACGGCTCTATGGGTGTTCAGTTAAAACACTGCCTTGGACAAGCCATCGAGCCCTTCATGGGTTAGTCATCACCAGGAGGGACCACTGCCAGCACAGGAAAACACTGAGCGCTTCTGGCACAATGGAGAACGGGCAATATCCACGTGAACTGGGGCAACACAAGTCAGTAAACAGCACTGAATCTTTTGATGCCTTCCCCATTCTGAAATGGTAATTGGTTTTTACATTGATTGGTAGGGGAAAGGGCCCCATATATTTGAATAAGACTTTGTACTTGGTTTGTACATACTTGTTACTGTAGTGCTTTAAGTAATGAGAAAGGCAGTATCTAAATCAATAAGAAATAGTATCAGTTGGGGATGCACCTTGCTTCTGTTTCTCATTGTTTATTCATGGCGCAGGAACTGTCTATATCCACGTGTTTTTTTTCTTGGTGTGAGCAGAAATCACTGAGAGCACAGGTAGCACGTACAAGCAGAGAAGGATACATCAAAGATGCTGACCTTGTCTTTGCCATAAGTTAAAAAAAAAAATAAATTCCCTGTTTACATTCCTTTTCCACGTATTGGTGTTCTTTTGCAGGTTTTCCTTCATACGTTTTCCTCAGGGTTTTGGTGCACGTGGAGCAGGACATGGGAAGCAAGCTGAATATGATTTATTTTTCATAAGCCTAGGAAATCGGGCACTTTCATTTCATTAGAACAAAAGATGTCATGCACCAGTGTTCCTGTAGTTTCACACTATGGAACACATTTGAGCTGTAGAAAGCAAGCAGATTTTGTTGGTTTGCCTGAAATGATAACAGATGACTTGGAAGTTCCCACTTGGGTTCACCTGTGGATTTGGGAGGATCACAGCTCCTGGGCTAGTTTTTGGCTCTCATAAAGGCCAGACACTTACGAACAAAATAGTTCTTCCTATTTTTTTTTCATACCTCTCCCATTGCCACTTCTGCCCGAAACCAGAGCTAGGCTGGCTGGTGAAATTACATTTTTTCATCCACTGGATGTCAGTGTTACACTACCCCTGTGGTGCATTTCAAGGTGCTGGGAAAGGTTGTTCTCCTTCAGGGTGAGGACTTTTGGAAAACCTTTCCTCTGTGGTGAACAAGTGACGTGAAAGGCCATTGAAACTCAAGGGAAGCGGTCTCAGGTCTCACCGCAGTATGAATGAGCTCCTTTTGGCTTCTGCAGAAGGAAGCTGGGACCCAGCTTGAAAACGTCTTAAAGTACCGAACCTCACAGGGACTGTAGCTTGAGAGACAAGCACGTCAGTGTTGGAGTCAATTCCACAACCTTTTAACTCTTCCAACCCCACTTCCTTATGCCATGAAAATACATCATATCGTCTTCTTTTTAAATAAAATTTACTTGTGATATCCGAGAGACAAATAATGCTGCACCTGACACAGTTAACAAGTTAACAGTACAGAAAAAGGCTGCTTGAAGGGGCTTCTCTAAACAAACAAGGGGCGCTGGCATCTTGGTACAATTCCAAAGGCAAGAATGAGAGGGGACAGAACACTAGAAGCAGCTTCTCTATCTCAAGTTGAAAGTCAGGGCTTTTTAAAATATGACACTGGTTTATTAGTTCCAACTGTGCCATAACATCTTTTTATAGGCTTACTAGGTTTTTTAAATTAATGTACCTGGATGGACTCTGGATACTCACTAAAAGCTTCCGATACTGAAAAATAGTCTTTGCTAACCCTGTCCTTTTTCTGCTTCAGACACTTTAAGCAGCACCTATCTGATGGGCACAGAAATTAACCAGTTAGTTACCTGTGGTGCAGTTAAAAGATTTGGAAAACCACAGTAAAATCCATGCTGATGCTCTCTATGGTGCATTATCTTTATGTTTTTTTTGGTAAGAAATGCAGCCTTTTAACATATGCTATAATGCTGCACTTTATCTGTGACTGAAATGCAGGCAGCGCTGGAAAAGAAGATGGCTGTTAAAAAGATCATTCGTAAAAAAGTAATTAAAAAAATCAGTGTTCTCTTGTTTATAAAGCCAAGCTGATTAGGTTATTCTCTTTCTTATTTCTTTCTCCTGGAAGCTGCTTTTTTATTTGTCCTTTCCCTGGACGACTTCAGAGGAGTTTCAGCAGGCATAAGACATCAAAATACCAAAGGAACAAAACATGAATATTTGGAAACATTTTGATACTGTTTAAAGTACCAATTATACTTATTTAAAAGTATTTATCCTAACAATTACTTGCAGAAAAGATATCCGCTAAGGATTTGGCATTTCCTGTTTCTTCGATTGAGTGGTGACAAGATTTCTGAACCGTTCTCCTGCATCCTTCATGTAGCTTTTCAGGGAACAATCAAGAGAGGAAGTAATACTTTGTGTGCCTGGGAGCTGTAAAAATGGGGATAGGAAAAAGGAATTTGTATTTAAAATAGAGAAGAGCAGATATCAACCCGATTAATTTTTCCTTTCTAGGTGACCTATAACAGCAGAGAACAAACACAAAAGAGCAATTTAAGGAAAAAAAATAAAAAAGAAGCAACGAATACTAGAATTGCACAGAATAGTGGGAGGAAAATGAGGAAAATAGGGAGATAATGTCAAATGTAATTTTCAAATTTTTACATTGGTCAAGTGATTAGTCCTAACATTCCTGCTTTAAAAAAAAAAAAAAGGTGAAAAAAAATCCTTAATGACTGTTAGTGTTTGGGATCATTCAAGGATCTGAGCTTTAAGTCACAGTCAGCCATCTTCATACCTATAACTGTTTTTAATATAACAGGCTTATTTTGACATTACCTATTTTTATGTGTCATACTCAGGAAAGACATACAGTTGCAATAGAAACAAGAACAGTTTATGTATGTCTTGGGCAAAGTGCTCAGCAGAAGTTTCAATTTGTTGTGCTGTCGTGCTCATGTAATTCTGTTGGAAGGAAAAGGGGAAAAGAGAAGGTTGTCAGCCCACAGCTAAAGGGAAAAAAGTACCAATGTAATGGCAGTGTTCTTAAATAGAGAACAAGTTGTAATGGTATTTTGGCTTGGATTTTTTTTTTCTGGAGGCAAAAATAAAACAATGCTTCATTAAAATTATTTGAAGCTATTTTAAATATTGCTATTTTCAGCAAAACAATGTTAACATGTTTTTTTTTTTTTAATGGAAAAAAGGCGATTAGGAAAATGTTTTGAATAATACTGTATTCTTTTATCCAAACAGTCTTTTTTTGGTCCATTTTTTCCTTATGTTGGCCGAGGAAGATGCCTGCTTTGTGCTTCTAGTGCTGAAAGTGAACCAGTGCACATATATGAATTATTGGGTAGGAGTGGAACAGTTAAACTGAGGCTAGAGGTCACGCAGCTCTTCAGATTTTATTTACCTTTTAACCTTCCCGTTCCCCCAACTTGGTTAGAGCTGTGATACTCCCCACCAGCAGCAGCCACCTGTTTGGAGTCACCTTTAGCTGAAACTAAATGAAAACTAAAGTATAGGTGTGTGAAAGCAATTATAGTATTTTATTGTCACAGGTCCACCTTCATCATCATGAGAGCATTAGAATTTTACAGCTAGACGTCAGGTAACTGCTACAGGCACTTTCTCCCTCCCTTTTCCAAGGTTCAGCTCTACACTGGGGTTTTTATTTCTCCCATGTTAGCCAGTTTCATGTGCAACGCTCATTTAGCTACCAATTTATGCCAGCAAGCCCTATCACAACAACAACAACAAAATCAGGTTGGGAAGAAGGAAGCGGGCAGGGCACACTCCTGCCAGCTCCTTCCCTGTCCGACAGGAACTATGGCTATGGATATGCCCGTGCACTTACGAGAGGGAAATAAGAAACCTACATCTGATAATATCCCACATTACAATCAATACTGATCTTGGGGGAAGCTCCCACCTGTCATTCTATCCCCAACTCTTATTAGGATAGCAGGAACATATGATTATACATAGATATTTTATTATTATTATTTTCTGGGAGTTGTAGCTGTATAGTAATTCAAGATGGCAGCTCGCCAAGGCTTTGCTGTGGTTCTAATTAATCAGGCACGCTGTTTAATTTTTTATTTGAACTCAAGCTTTTCCCCCTCAGATTCAAAAGGGCTCCCATTGTCCCTTGTTATTAATGAGATCAAAGCAAGCAGAACGGCTGCCGTTTCTCCTTACTCTGTGGAGGCAAGACTCTCCGCAGCAAGAAAGCGCAGGGCTGTCCTGTGCTTGTCAGCAGGACTGAAAGCAACACCGTTGGCAAAAGCAGCTGCCCTTCTTTGGTCTAGTGAGCTGGACATGGTGAGCAGAAATAATACTCCGTGAGAAAAAACAAAGGAGAAAACAAGGAGTGGGGCCTGGGGAACAGGGGATAGACTGAAGAGTTACTGGAGGATGGAGTGGTGGAATGTACAGAATCCCGGGCAGAAAATCTACATGGGAGGAAAAGGAAAAAGATGTTTGCTTTTCCAGCCCGAGGAAAATTGTGCCGCTTTAAGGCAGCCCAGGTGAAATAGAAAAATAACAAAAGTTGCTGTCAGTTTTGGTTAGGGGTTTAAAGCTACAATTCGACTGTTTGAACTCTCACACTTTGGATGGTGGATATGTTACTCCCCTTTAACAGGCCTCCTTTTCTCCCCAGTGTTTCCAAAACGGGTGTTTGGTAGAGAAGCATAATAGTCACATTTTCATTAAATGAAAAAAAACCCAAACCCCAAACAAAACACACCCAAACTCCAAAACCAGCACAAATAAACCCTACCCCTAAGGTTTACCTGAGCTGCTGATACTTGCACAGGGGCCTGGAGTCAATGGTGGCAGGACCTGGGACAGTAAGAATAATTCAGAAGGGAACATCCCAAGTAGGAAAGACAGAGGAAAAAACCAGAATCAATTAAGGTGGTTACTGAAATTTCAGTGCAAGAAATAATGAGGTCATGGTGGTGGGAAAAACGTGGGGAAGATGTTTTATGCCAGAGAGTGGGAAGCTACATGGGAGGTTTCTTGGATCTAGGGCCAGCGTTGCGCACAGAAGGGCGTCTTTTGTCCCTCAGACAGAGCTCTCATCAGCTGCAGGCTCCTCCTCACCCTTGCATCATCTCTCATCACTGCAGGGAGTCCCTGGCAAAGACCCTGCAGAGACGGCTGTGCAGGACACAGAAGGGGAATCGACAGTGACAAAGGGATCCGAGTACCAGGAAGAAGAGCAGTGAAGGAAGGTGGCCCAGAATGACCCCACGTGAGAGATGCTTGGCCAGCCCCAAGGGAGGCAGCAGCAGCCATTCCCATGACTTCGCTTCCAGCAGCTGCAAGAACAAAGAACAGCAAAGCTGGGTGGCCTGAACTCTTTTTTTTCTTTAGTACTCAAACCTGATGACACGCAAACCTCCTGATTCACTTGCTGTCCCAGCTCATCTTCTGCAACGGTTGGCAGCAAAGTTAAACTCAGGTTCATGAGTATATCCTTCTGTGTCACCTCCTCGATGGAAACCTGCCAGTAGCTTCCCTGTGGCAGCCATGGGATCTGCTGCTGGGAGTTCTGGGTGGAGCTGCACAGTCAAAGCCCTTGGGCTGATTCCTGGGAGTGATTATAGGGCTTCTTAGTACCAGGAGATGATCTCTCAGGAGACACAGATAAACCACACAGTGGCATTTTGGTGTGGTTGGTTGGTTGGTTTGGTGTGGAAGAGGGCTCATTTACTCAGGGGCTACAGCAGCATTTGGTGTGCCGTGCCATTTTCTTTCTGCACAAGGAAGGAGAGGTAATGAGGATTCCAGTGGATTTCTGTCACGCACAAACAGCCCTTCTCAAAACACTGGGTTCTCTCTCCCTCTCTTAGTAAAAAGCGAGCAAGAACTCCAGGGCTTTCTTCCTAATCCTGCCCTAAAGTAACTCCAGGTTTGCTAGAGGAAAGTCAGCAGTTTGTTGGGTCTCGCTTTCTGTGCTTTCTGAATGCGAGCAAAACGTTCTTCAGTGATTGCTGTTCTGGATTCAAGGATCTCGCTAAAAAGAAAGTGTGTTCCCTCTTGAGAGCTCTCAGCAGGTCAGTCTGTTTGCTTCCACTGCTTGGACCACGCTTGATTTCTGCTGCTGGATTGGATAAGGTCAGTTTAGTTTATCAAGTCCTAAACCAACCCCTGCTTTCTATTGTAACCTGTGGCCCTACTTCCACAGGGTAGTGCTAGTGCACAAAGAACAAGGCAAACATACATTTAAGTTGCTTTTCCAAGACATTCCAGACCAGGGCTGTGTTAAAGATGATAGGGAGCCCAACTCCTCCAGAAGGCACTTGCTTTCGTGGCAGTATTCAATGCACAGACCCTCCAGCGTTTCCAAAGTTTCCTCACGTTAACAATGCAGCCATGCACGGGTGAATTCCCAGTTACTTATACTAAGCACTACTTAGGTGGAAGATTTTGAAACAAGATGGAGCCTGCCTGGAACAACACCCTCCTTTTGGCTGCAGGGTACTGCATCTGTAGCTGGCGCCTGTGCTTGTCTGCCTCTCTCTTTGTTCTGGTGAGTCTGTCTCCTTGGACGCAAACAGGAAGCTGTTGGTCATACTGTGCTGTCAGTAACTCCGATGTAAATCCAGCACAACCCCACTGGGTGCAGGGAAATTAATCTGGATTAACAGGAGTCTAACTTTAGCTCTGTAGCTGAATCAACATCTTTAAAAGTGGTTTGGAAATCGGTTGAGAAACCAGTAGAGACCACTCCAACTTTTCCTTCCCAAAAACCTTTGATTTATTGACACGCTGCAGTCATAAATACAGAACAAAGGAAGTGACTATATTATAGCGTCCTTGTTCCAAAAGGCCAATGTCAGATGCTTTGATAAACCAGGAGACAGGTCATCATTTCAGTGCAATGCCTGTCAGAACTTCTGCCTGCTGTACCTCTCCCGAAAGTTATTTTTTAACTTTCTTCCTATGAGATTTACAAGGCTGTGAAGGAGAATCTCAACCAAGTGGTAGAATAATTTACTGAGTCCTAAAGAAGGCACATTGGTGAATTGCCTTGCATTGTAGTGGGGCAATGGACCGGACGAACTAGTGGCCTTTTCCATTTCTAATGTCTGTGATTATTGCAGTTATACCTCAGGACACTAAGCAGAGCCATTTTCTTCCTTTCAGTGGCAGCAAAATGTCACTAATGGCCACGCTAAATCAGAGCAACTGATCCTTCTGCAGATGTGTTGTGCACTTAGCCAGATGACTATAAATGATCCCACTTTGTTTAGACTTGCTATTTTCTGTTTCTGCAGTGCAAGTGCTCAGCACAAGGAGACTGCCAGCCAAGGGAAAGAATTTCTGGTAGGAGATTAAGGATAACTAAGGAAATGGTTGCATGACCTATAAAGAGAGGATCATAAATATTGCAACAATAAAACCAATAGCTCTTTCAAAGTTTAAATAGCTTTTCTTTTCAAACACTTGAAGTAAATGCCCTTTTCCCAAGGTTGTCTAGCATCTCCAGCTCGAGACTTCACACACAGTTTCACCAAATATACTGCCATTTTGCAGGGAGCTAGCTCTTCCTTTTAATTATCTTTCTTTGTGGAAGTGTCCCCTCTGCAGAGTTAAGCCCCAGCTACCTGGAAGTTCCTTATTGCTTGCTCTAGTACTGGAATTTCAGAAAAGCCAGAGCATGATAATAACAATGAAACTGCCCCTGCATTTCTTAAGCACAACACCCACCAAACAATGCAAGAAGGGGCAAATATGGATCCACCCTTTATAACCAAACAGCAGCACTTACACCTTTCCTTATGTCCAAGGGGGAACCTCAGACACAAGGGTCTGCCTACATAAACACACAGGTATAACATTCTTCACAATCCCGAGCGTGCAAAACCCCAGACCTGGGCTGCTGCAGCTCCACGGATACAAAGAACTGACATTCCTACCCCACACACCCTGTTGGCACGCAAAACGGCCTTTGTTCTTAATGCCTGGTGTAGGATCCAGCTTCAGAGCAAGCAGCCCGCTCTCCTGCGTGCTCATTTCCTGTCCCCCCCCACTTCTCCATCCTAACATTAGTCTGTAACCAGTTCAGGGGAAGCACAGACCAACTTGTCCCACCAGCCATATCACAAGGATGCAGAGCTTGCAGAAGTGTTTCTGTTCCTTTGTCACCCCACGGTTTTGAGTTCATTTAGCTAATGCATCTCAGCCCTTGGCTTGGGAGTTCTGCTGTGGGCGCTTTTAAATAAAAGCTCACAACACCTGTCACAGGACAAAAGCTGGAGAACCTTAAGATTAGTGCTCCATCCTGCAATTGATCTGCTCTTGGTCTGACTGCAGAAAGCAATATCCTTCCTGTAACAGCCACTCCAATTTGGTAAATCAAATAGCTGAAGAAACATGGGTGTTCATTCGGCCCACAGCAGGCATGTGCCAAATCCACCCCAGCACCTATGCAGAATGCTGATCAGTCCACAGCCCTCTGGTGCAACATACTTTTTTTTTTCTTGCTTGCTTTGGGTAAATTATAAAGGCAAAGGACCCCCTAAATACAGTCAAAATACTCACAAGTGGAAAATGCCCTTAACCTGGCCTCCCTGATCCTTCCCTATGCTACTGAACGTATATGCATTAAAATCAGCTCTAATTTTTATTTGCTAGGTTTCAGTCCCTCTGTAATAGCCGCAATCCTTATTATTCAAACACTGTACTTTGCTTCTACGCTTTCTGCACAAATTCTTTTAGTTGTGTTTTCCTGGTTATGTGCAATTTCACATACCCAGTGTCTGTAAAATCATGGCTTTCAGTCCTCCTCGTCATCTAGAAGTTACTACTTTCTACCCAAGACAGGCAGAAGGGCTATTTTATGCTTACAGTTCTCCTACAAGTGACATACCTAATGTTTTAGCAAAGCTGATACTGCAGACAGACAGGCTGAAAAGGGAAAAAGAAGTAGGATTAGAAACATCTCCAAAACCTGAGACATTGACACGTTATGTTATGCATTTAGGATACACCAGCTACTTTGCCCCAAAGTCCTTCTGCAGACACTCAGCTACTATCTCTTATTTCCTGACCTTGTGGAAAAGCATGGCAAATTTGACCATGCTGGGAGTGAGAATGGAGTAGCTGGGGTGCTGTATGTTATGCTGTGGTTGTCTGTACCCTACCTCCCCAAGTATACGTGCCCAGACTTGCAAGAAAAATCAGAAATAGGTGTTGTGCAAAGAGTGAGGTAAACATCTGCCAGCCTTGCTACATGGGTAAAAGTCTTACCGTTTCATCTACATCCATAGGTTTCTCTTCCAAGATGGTTCCTACAGTCAGTGATTGTGCTTTTCCTAAACTTTGCTTTTATTAATGAGGATTTCCACATTTGCATTTCTTCGGCAGGCTGGGGACAGAAGGTCTAAGGACACAAAGAGGTGATTCATTCCTGGACTGCTCTTCCATTTTAAAAGAGCACAGGCAAAAGTGTCAAGAAACAAGAGAAAAGCGCAATATTAAAGCAGCAGTGAAGCGAAAGGAAGGACAAATTTAACTTACTTTCTTGGAGAACCTCCCTAAAACAAGTCTCGCAAAAGAAAAGGCACAAAGTGGTGTCAGTGCTCATGCTAGGAAAAAGGAGGTGGCTCAGGATCCACAGAGCCCTGACACACCCTTGAAACGAGCTTGGATCAGACAGGCTCCTCTTAAACACTACCAACACAATTGCTATGCAGACTTTAAACACTGGAAGAAAGATGAAGACTTTGTTTACTGCAAATGCTTCTTCATGTACCTTAATGCCCAAAAGTAAAATAGAGGCTGGATTTATTCTGAAACACGGGTCAGGAATTTTAAAACAGGCTTTTGTATACACAAACAAAGGGAGCATGGGAAACAAGAGCTTGGGAGTTATTTAAATGTCAAGGATTACACTGTACCAGGTAAAACTGAAATGTAGCAGAGGGACTGGGTTTCGTAAATGAAATGTCATTGCTGATGGGTACAAATTACATAAGAAAGACGGAAAGGGAAACAGAGGTGGCACTTTGTCAGCTGCATTTAGAGCTACAGCAAGTACAGTTCAGCTGCAAAGCGAGTGGTAGTAAAAAAACCGCAGAAAATAAATAAATAAAAAAAACCCTGAAGTGGACATCTGCTACAGCCTACTCCAGCAACAAGAAAGCAGGAATGAATTAAGTCTCTCTAAAGGTACTTGCAGCCACATGACACTGTACTTGTGGGGAATTCAGCTGCCCACACATCTTTTAACATGTACCGCCAAACATTGGCCAAAGATGTTCATGTGTTACACAGAAACCTGCTCCAATCCAAACAGTTCAGGTTCCTGACAAATAAACAGAAAAATCTCCCAAGCGCAGGAACCATTGCTGAGAAATTAAAAAAGTGACACCAATGAACAAAACTACCTGAATGTACCATAGTAAAGAGTTTATTTACTTGACATAGAAAAGGTCTCCGGCATAATTCACCGGATGCATATAAATGCATACCAAAAGAAACCCAGGAGGCATGCATTCAGCCAAGAGGCTCATTCAGAACCTCACCATTTCACGCCAGAAAGAAAAAGCCACGAGCTCCAGCTTCATTACTCGCTCTCCAAAACCAGGACCGCAAGCACAGGCCCCATGGCATATCACACAGATCAGCAAACCTGGGCTGACAAGACAATGAGTAAACAAGATCCAGAGAACCGGCCTCCTCTTGGGATTATCCAGGGTCAGGACACAGATGCCAAAAAAGAGCTCATCTTGTTCATTAAAATAGCAACAGAACAACAAATGTTTCCCATCCTTCCCGCCCCCTTGGGAGGTTAGTGGCTTGGCTGCAAGAGGTAGCATCTTAGGCAAGGAGCAAATGATTGCTTATTTTAAGTCTGCTGTAGGTAGTGCTGTACCTTCAGCCTCCGCTAGCAGACTTCCAACAGAATTCATAGCCATTGCTCCCTGCCCCTCCTGCCCCCCAGCACCATCAACCACTTTTTATCTGGAGAGTGATGGAGATTACAGGTCACAGCCTCAGGTTTCTAGCAGTCATCAAGAACCACAATTAGCAAAAGTAGTCAAAATAAATGTGGTCACCTCACCCAGACTCAGATCTGTTGCCATAGGAGCAGCCAAATAGTCCAAATTCAGCTGATCTTATCTTCAGGGAAGAACAAGTTCCACCAGAGTCTGAAACATCAACTCTAGAATCAGCAAGGCTGTATGCATCCCCAAAGAGTCAGGCTGAGTTTGAGGAGCAGATTCATATCATGCAAGAAAGCAAGTTTGCTCTCTCAAATTAAGTAATTAAACAGTGCGTGATAAGCCTACAGAGTTGTATGAGCCCCTGGAGTCAAGGCATGAGACTTGACTTCTGCGATGGAGGAAGGAATTTAAAAACACGTGAACGCTACCTTTTAGGAACTGGTGTGGCAACAAAACAGAGGAGACTCTCACTGCAAGGGAGATCCTGTTAGTCGACAAGGTTGAATAAAAGTGCTCACATCCATCATAAGAAAGAGAAAGTAAAGCATGTTAATAAGCTGCCACAGAAGGAAAAGAAAGGCAAGGCAAGGCAAGTGAGATCAGCCTCTCGGACTATTTGTGAAGTCACCCCACCCCAGATGAAGCAACAAAGACATAAAAACAAAGAGATAAAGGGCTTCCTGGAAAACCTGACCATATATATCAACATGGTACTAATTAGTTAATTAACCTATTGCACAATTAAAAAAATAAATAAATATTTTAAAAGTCTGGAAGAACAAGGAAGCACCAGATGACAATGTTCTTATCAGAACAAAAAGTGGAACAATGTTGGCCTGATGAATTTATCTCTGATCTCTGCTAACAAAGTGAAATAAATACAAGGAGAGAAAAGGAATAATCTCACAAACGTCTGAAGAATAACAGAAATATGGCAAAAATCAAGCTATTTCAGACAATCCCACAAACATACAGCAAGTACTTTTTGGCACATGAGCAGTACACCTGAAGCCAACAGGATAACTCACGTATTGCATTACTTCTACATCCAAGCGATGGTGTCATTTCAAACACCTCTTTTCTCCCATTACTAGGGATAATTGTATAAAACACTGCTGATAATAGGAGCTGGCAGACCCAGCTGTAAAACTACAGCTTGTTCCCAGGAGGCTATATAGAGTAGCAAGCACTTAACCCACTGAGTGAGAATGTGTAACAGAAGGCACAATACCTGTGGTATTTCAGGATCCTAAGACATTCTGCAGGGTAAACTCAAGAGTAAAGCAGATCTGCTTGCCATTCAAGTTAAATATGCTTCCAGGAAAGACAGTCAGTTAATCAATCAATCAATCAATCAACTAACCAACCGATTAATTGCATTTTATCACCAACTACAGGCAGCTGTGTCAGTGTAACAACCACTATTGCAACCCAGTACCTAGAAGAGTCTTTGGAACAGCTTGTTGTGTGTTGAGAGTGCAGCAGTTGCTTTTGCTGCAAATTCCTTGTGCAGTGAAAAACCCAGATGGTTTCTCTAAACAAAAAAAGAAAGAAAAGTAAACCTGTGTTTTTCTGATGTCTGAATAGTTTTTTGGCAAGTAGGTATGTTAGCTTTCAGGTGTCTACTTACAATTAGGATTTATTTTTCTTAGGTATCACAAGAGGGCTTATTTATGACAGCAGAGTATGTAATTTAGATGGCAAGAAAGCAGAGTAAAACATCAATCCACACACTAAAGAAACAAAAACAACCCACTTTTCTACTCTGTTAGTGAATAAAACTGGAAAATGGCCAGTAAACAAGAGGACAGAGATGTCAAACAGGTCCCATATAATGAATAGCTACATATACCACGGACCTGCAACTTGGAAAAAGTCATGACTGAGGACATATATGATATAGGTTTGTAAAGTCATGAGTGGTGAGGAGACAAGGAATAGGGGTGGTCATCACTACATGTGACAGTGGAAGAATTAGGGTCACTCAATGAAATAATGAAAACCATTAAAACAGCCTGAAAACAGTTCTTTTTCAGACCACGCAATGAACTCTGGGTTCATTTCCACAAAACACTGTGGAGGCCAAAAGGAGAAAAGTATTTTTAAAAAGGGACTAAGTGTATTCATTAAGGCCAGGTCCAGAAGGAACTGCCAGTTCAGAAAGTTCACAGACTGCTGGAACAGTGTCAGAGAAAGACCTCTGTATACAAGCTTTTTATTTTATGCTTCTGTGATCACCTGTTACTGGCTATCCTCAGAGACAGGACAGCAGATTAGATGGTCTTTGGTATGACTGCATGCAGTGCTTCTTATGGATCAAAGCTCTCAATTTTGGCATGACTGAGAGTTTGGNTTTACAACTTTCCATTACCTAAAAAAAAAAAAAAAAAAAGAACATTTGAAAAGCTTGTATGCCTCCTCTGCTTCCTCCTTGAGCCCTCAAAGATGTGCTCCTTAATCCTTCAGTTTCCACAAATGGAAAAGTGTTGGTGAATTAGCAACAAACAGGTCTTTCTAACAGCCACTGAAGGCTCTATTATTACTCCCGGATCCTGCCCAGTCCCCCTTAGACGGCATTTCTCCTGACCCAGTCTCAACTGCAGGTTAAATATTCCTCCTACATTTCATTTTTTTCTTTTTACTACATTCTTGCTAAATCACTTTGTTCAACTGCTATATTTATGACATGAAACAGTTAAGATAGTGATCTGTTGGCCTCTGTTAGCTAAGCCCTACTCCTACTCCCTAACCACTCATTTCTGCATGGGTAAGTGACAACAGGAATCTACAGGTAGACTCCTTGCAGGAAAAAGGATTGCTACGTTCTCTGTAAACGTCCTTATTTCACCCAGAATTTGCCATTTGGATTTCATTTAGCCTTCCAACCAGTCAGACCAATACATTTGTGCAGTGCAGTAGAGTAAACAACGCAACACAGTAATTCTGAGTCTGTAGCAAGACAGACTGAAGTAGCAGCACAAGTCCGTCAGAAAGTCTCCTGCATTTATCTGGACACAGAGCGAGCTCTGAGACCCCCTCATCACAGTTGTTTTTATATATAAAATACGTGTGCACACAGACATGTGGACTAATACATTCATCACTAACCCTCATTTAAGGGACCGACCATCCAAAGTCTACGCTCCACCCAGTAAATGTGCTTTAACTGGGGGTGCCAGGTGCATCCGTAACTGTGCAGTGGTTTGACAGACCACTGCGTGAGGACATGGCTGTAGATTCAAAAATCAATCAAGAGGTTACTGTTCCAGCTTGTTCAGTCTCCAGTTCTCCAGACAATCCTTCCCAATCAAGATAACACACAGGCAGATGGCTTGTTTTTATCGCTCGTAGTGGAGTTTGCACCCCGGTTACCTGGAATGAAAAGAAGTTAAAGTTATGTTAATGTTAAGTAAATCTGGATGAAGTCTGCACTGACATTTCAATCCTTGCTTGTTATTTACGCTACACCTTGTGTTAGACCTACATTATTCTTCATTCTCTTGTGGTTTTTATTTCCTGCTACTGTGAAATGAAAAAAACATTAAAATAAGAGCAAATTCAGAGTATACTGTGGAAAAAAAAAACACTGTAGAAGTATTTCCTGGCTCTGGCCTGTACCCAGGCCAGCTTCAGTGGTATTCTCAGGTCCCAGTTGGCACCAAAAATCATTCTGGCCACAACTTGGGTGGGAGGCTTTCCAATGAGTGAGGGATTAAAAAAAAAATAAAGAAAGTCAGGTCATCTCATCCAGTTGATTCCCACACACATTCTCAGGACAGGTTTTTCCATGTCCCACATTTTGAACATCTCAAGTGCCAGTATTTCTACCACTTCTTTTGCAAAACAAATCCCAAGGCCTCAGGGTCTGTCACTTAAGTAGCACAATACGCTGCCCTAATTTTTTATCATCTTCAGGTTTTTTTCATCGTTCACTTCAATGGCTTCCTTCTGCTCCCAGTATTTGTACTTTTCCAGGCTTGCACTGCTGTCTGATCTCCTTCCTTACAGGCAACTGTTGGTCTGAATGGCCCAGCGTATTTTTTTTTTTTCAAGCACTGCACTAAAGTGTGTTTGCAGAAGCTTTTGCCAGTACGGGAACTGTTGTGCTCTGAGCTCAGGAAGGCTTATGTAACCTATAGCCCAGGGCAGAACTGAGAGGGGCTGCCACGTGGCTTGCAGTCACTCTGAACAAGACAGACCCCACTCATGTATCTGTACAGAAGGAAGATGTATGTGCATCTCCCAAGCAGTCGGAGCCAGCGGAGGTACAGGGTGAGAACAGGGAGGCAAAAACTGCCACAGGTTATGGTGACATGCTACTTGAGAAGTTTCAACCTTACTATCATGACGGAGCTTTCAACCCAAGCACTGCCTCTGCACTGAGCTTCAGGTGAATCATTTTTCACGTCACTCTCTTGCTTGTGGGCATTTGCCTCATCTACAGGTGACAGGGAAAAAGAGAGCTCTCTCCTCCCTCCTCTCCATCTTCTTCCACACTGCAACTCCTTGCTATCCACATGGGAGGCTGTGCTGCAAACCTGCCCTCACTTCCGTGGCTGCTCTGTATGCTGTCCTCCCTACATCTCCCTATGCCATTTCATTCTACCTCCTGTCCCCCTTTTGACTCATTGTGTATGTTACTACTTAGTTTATCATTACTCCTATCTCCTCACCGCCCCTGTTCCCCTGCCTGTCTCTATCACATTTGAGACGCTTATGTTTACTTTCAAAAGTGTCTGTTCTCCTCTGCTTAATCTCAGCTCCTTTATTCTTCCCACTTTCTACTCTTGTCTTCTGACCTTTTACTACAGATCCTGCTACGGTTAGAGCAAACACCCTCCTTGTATGTACTGAACAACATTCCCCTCCTCTTTAGAAAAGAGGCTGAAAATTCCAGTTACTGCCCATCCATGATCCCACTTCAGCTGAAAAGCACTGGTGGTAACTAAGCAGCTGTTTCTGCAGTATTGCAGTGCCCCGTGTAAATCCCATTTTTTGTGGCAAGAAGCACCCAAAAGTGAAATACAATTAATAAGTATAACTAAGTATATGCGTTCTGCAACCAACACTCATGAGGAGCAAAGGCCAATGTATGGAGCAACTCAGGATAGCAGACCCTTCTGAATGCGCCCACTTTGCTTCTTGCAGGGGAGAAAACAAAACAAAAAGCCAGCGCGTTCCAAAGGCATACAGCTTTCAAACCCTTGAGTATTTCCCAGAAACTGCACACAGGCGTCAGTGTCTTTGCTGATCACAGTCTGCCCAGCAGCAGCTTAAAATTAACAAGATTCTGGTCAGGTTCAGAGCTGCTGCTGTTGTGTTTCTAAGTGGGCAACAGTGAAATTCAGGAGTTGTGTCAGTTTGATTGTGTAGTTTAAGAAAGCCTGGTAAGACACAGCACAGTTTCTGTGCAGTGTGGTAGGACAACACCTCAGAATGTTAACTCAGATGCTTAATTTGGGGCATTACGATTTGTAGACTCCCAATTCTGACTTGTAGGTGTCCTTTTCTAGCATGTAAATACCCTGACAGATTTTCAGACTCTGTCCCAGAACACACTTTCATCACTCCCCTTCACAGTTCAGATTCTCTTCATCACCATTTGCTCCTAGAAGACTGAACCTGACCTTTAGTCTGCTTGAATAATGTCTTTCAATTACTCTACAAGCTACTCAGGGTGTGGATCTGGTCTTTCTGTGCATTTGCAAGGTGGGATGTGTCTCTACGGTGCTACAGAATTAATAGTGACTTTGGAAGATGTGTGCACAGGCAGGCCCACAGGGCTTAAGTGTGCTGTTTAATCTTTACAAAAGGTAAGGGCAGCTATTTCAAACTGTGAAACTCTGAATAATTGCATCCTAACCTGCCTGCATAACAAGCACCTTCCCCCTCCTTCATTTCCACTTCTTACCTCCCTTCTGTCACCCAGAGAATCACAGCATCAGTTTTTACTAGAACTGCTCAAAGACAACTTAAACTTTCAAAACTGTTACCCAAGAACAAAGTGCCGCCTGTTTTCATCTTTAAGCTGCAACTCACTCCATGCCCATGTTCAAGAGTTTTTTATTGAATCCCAACAAAGCATGTCCTACTCATCAAGTAGCTACAGGATCCTCTGTGGAAACTCTTTTTTTAAATCCTTCTCGTAAGTCTCCATCTTTCTAATGCGCCCTGTACCATTTCTGTTCACATACCACTTGGGGACCACTAGAACGCTCAAGAACAGCGACTCAATTAAAAAGCAACACACAAGCAGTGATCTTCCTCCAGCCTTTTATGACACCGGATGACCTAAGTCTATTTACACTGTACTTCAAAAGCTGTGGAGTCTCTCCCACTGCTACCATGAACGGGCATTCTCAATTTGCATAGAACAACAACAAAAAAATACTTGCATGGACTCCTTGGAAAAACTTATCAGGTCAGGAAGAGCACAGCGGGAAGGCTGGTGTGCTGGACCTCTGAGCCTTCCCTGTACTTGTTCTAAATTCTTCCTTCCCCTTTATTGAAAGGGGTGGCAGCCCTCAGGAAGTTGCAGTGGCAATAAATACAACTTGAACTTAATAGCATGATAGTGTCTTTGTGGAAATGGTCCAGACCAAGCACCAGACTGTCTGGCACAGATCCACAGTGTTAAAAGGGATAGGGACATTCCTGCTGCCCTGACTCTGCAATGTGCCCTCGACTTGAGACATCAACGTCTTTCGTGCCTTAATCTGGGCTTAATTTCATCATGGCATTGCAGGAATGGCGGGCTGTCTGCTTTAAACAGCTGACCGTCAGAAACATAGGGAATCTCTGATACTGTAAAGTGCTGACATACCAGAGATTACACAATTCTCACTTCTGTCACTAGAGGGTAGTGCAAGCCCTCAGGTCCATTCCTGTGTGAGGCAATGCCTGTACATCTCCCTAATGGTCTTCACCAACTGTTTTTCCTCACTCTGAGAAATGAGGCCCAGCAGCACATACCGCCTGCGCTCAAGACAAAGTGATTTGGAGAGAGGACCTCTTTAGACCAGGGTTTACTTTTGCCTCCCCAGATGCCAAACGCACATCCTAAAACAGGTCTACTATAGTCTAAAGTAAACTATCCATGCCTTCTTACAGTTCCTCTTTCTTGTGTTCATTTGGCATTTTTGAGTCTGTCCATTCAGCCAGAACTATGTCTAAGAGCCTAATCAATTACTGTTGTTGACCTTCCCAATACCTTGCTTTCCTTTTCGATCTCAGGAGAATGCCTTTCCATTTCACATCATGGCAGCCTCAATGGAATTCAGTCTCCCTATGCCTGCATTTTGCATTCATCAGAGCACAGAATAGTCTCTGGCCAGACAAGTTGAGGAGAAATTTTCTCCCTGGAACCAGTTTATTTTCTTGCTGGTGCAGGATGTATTAACACCCAGAGCGAGGAAGACAACCAGGCGGAATAGTCCACAGATTTACTTCAGTCTGAGAAAACATCTAACACTTTGGGAAGTTAGCTATGAACCCATAAATTGAGAGAAGTCTTTATCATTTGAGTCTTCAACTAGATATTTTTACCAAGTCCTCCCCTGGAAGGACTTGGTGAAAATATCAATCATGTGTTAGCAGGGAAAGAAAAATTGAGATGCATTACTTTTCCACAGCTTTTACTTTCATGACCTTCTTCCCAATTTCAGATGGTGATAAAGGAGTAAGCTAAAAGGACTACTCTCTCCTCCAATCCTTGTCCCTTCACCTCAAAAACATGTTCTCCACTCTTTTTCGCCAGTAATACAGTAAGCGCACCTGACTAAACCCAAGTGAGGAAAGGAGGTGTTACACTGGAAATCTGTCTGCACCAGGCTACCCACTGCAACACTGAACATACTGGTACTGGGCATGCACTTCAAGAACTGCACAGGCAACTTGTTTTACATATGGGGACATTGACCTTTCTCTCCCTTTACCCCATACCTGCTTGCTGAGAAGTATCCGAAAACATTTACATGAGAAGTACCAACCTTACAATAAGATTGCTGTTAAATTACCTTCAGAATTATGCTTCATTTGATAAAACTATGCTTCTTTGATGCCACTCATTTTAATATAGAGGAAATAACAGGATCTACTCACAGGTGTCTAAGTTGAGTGTGTCTGAACCAACCAACCAAACTCAGAACTAAGGGATGCAGAAGAAGAACGTGCTAGTAGAAGAGGTTTTACCTGAGATTCCTTCGGTGCTCCGAACGCTGGCATGGCCAGTGCTGAGCCGCTCATATTCCAATTTCATGTTCCCAAGGTCTTCTCCTGAATGTCCTTCACTGGCAAAAGAATTGGCCTCAATGCTTGAACCTGGAGACCGTCTGGACTTGCGACTGAAAAGCCCACTGGCAAACCGTTTTCCTTGCTTTGAACTGGCCTGCACATCTTCTTTCTTCACATCACGAATAGACTCTCTGGATTTGGATTTATTTTTCAGGTCCATCTGGAGCCGGGACAATATTTTCTGAGGACTCCGATTCAGCTTGTTCAAGTTCTCCAGAGGCGGATCGATTTCTGGGAACTCTTGCTCCAGTGTGACCAAGTCATTCAGAAACTGATTTAACCGTTTCTTTGACTCACTTGTTTCCTCTTTTTCCATGTTCCCATGATTATCCTGCCTGTGTCGTGAAGCCCAGAGCATCATATCACCACGAGTTGCCCCTGCCACTAAACCATACTTGGGGTTAATGATCTTCCGAGCCACGGTGGAGGAATGAAGGCCTGGCTTCCCAATACCATGAAGGAATGGGTTAGCAATGCCCAGCTCCTTGTAGAAATTTACTTCCTCAGAGATTGCATAGAGTTCACGAAACTCAACATCAAACATCTCCACGTGCTGTCCTGTCAAGACTAGCAGGATGTTTCTGTCAATGTGGGATGAACTCCATGTGAAGCTAAGAGTAGGAAACAGAACTGACATTAGATTTTTGGGTGAGTACTTGACCCAGCCCACATAACAATACGTAAGACACTATATGGGAATATGTAGCATTGTGCCATTAGTCCATAGGTCCTTGATGAGATGGGGCAGGATACATATGTGAAGCTCTCTATTATTGTTCTTCATTAGGCGTGCAGAAAAAAAGGCCCTAAAACTCTGAAGGACAGTTTACCTTTTTATAAAAGCAGCACTGCTTAAACAGGAGGAGTCTCCAGACTGAAAACTTCACTTAAGAGAACTGAGCACAGTGGCTTGCGGAGAGTCCCTATACAGGCGACCACCTGATGCAGCGTGGAACTCTCTCTAGCCCACTGATATGATTCACAAGCATAGACATACTTTGTTCTCCAAGGAACAGCTTGTGCTTTATGCCACATTCTCTGTCATCCCAACCCAATTTCTACAGATGCAAACAGACTACAGAGGCTAGGATAAGAAAGGGAATGACATGGGAAGAAGGCTCTCAAGCAAAGCCACAAGCCATTCTTTACACAAAGAATATGGCTTTGCCTTAAGCAAGAGCAACCTACCTGTATGATCCAGTGGCCACCTTTTCACCATCCACCATCAGGAATCGGGAAGCCAATGTGCCTTTGATCTTCCCTGCTGGCATGTAGAACCCAACTCCTGTCACAGAACGTATGCGGATATTCTAACAGAGAAGTGAAAAGAGAAAAAGTCACAATAAATAGGGCAGAGAATTAGATAATTGCGAGCTCCAAGTCTTAACATGTCACTCACATCTTCCCACTACTTCTGGGACTAGAGCTCATTTCATATCAGCCACCAGAAATCAGAAGGGCTGCAGAGAAGAAAGCATAGGTGCCATAAGATCTATTGTCATCCTGTCTGTGCAAGTTACTCCCCTCCCTCCATTCACAGCCCTGTCCAATAGGTCCAATCTTTGTAACCCCGCCTGATGTCTTCAGCTATTCATCTTGTCCTACTGGCAAGACAATGCTTTCAAAATCTAATAATCCTCTATCTCCAGTCCTGTGCTGTAGCTCAGAAGGCCCAGCCCAGTTCAGGGGAATGAATCAGAGAAGCTCTGAGTCATGCTCCCTGAATTCAGATCCTTATTCCACAGCACTCGTGAGCTCTTCTCCAGAATTCGCTAGCAGGACCACAAACCCAAGGAATTTTGTAACACCTGTGCAATGCAAAGGACACAGTTACTTGGAGAGTAGTGTGTGAGACAGATCTATATTAGGTTCTTTTTGTGCTTGTGTTCTGATCCCGACAACACATGACTTGACAAAACTGGGCAAATTAGAAGACTGGAGAATTTTATTATTAAAAAAGAAAAGGAGGAGACAGTTCTATTGCTCAAAACATAGCTGTTTTCTGTTTGTTGTAACAAAAGGAGAACTGCAAGCTTTATCAATTTGCTAAGAACCCCAAACAGTTACAGCGTCCACCCATATTCCTCACTCTTCAACAGAGAGTGAAAAAACACACAACTTTATTTGAACAATTTCTGAAGAAGAGGAAGGAAAAACTTTTCATAAAATGAAAGGAAGTAGTTAGAAAAAGACAACTCTCCCCAAACCTCTCGTCTTGTACCCTTTGGCCAGCAAACCTACAAGTAATAAAAGAGAGCGCTACCAAGGACAGAGAAAACACAGATTTGAGGTTTCATGATTTCCTGCAACAGATGTATGCCTGCACATACTGTAAGGACATAACTGCACATTGGACAGTGTTATTCTGCTCATGGGTGCTAGCTGCATGAGGCTGAATTGCCAAACAGGTATATGTACTGTCTTACATGAAAAAAACAAACCCACAACAAAGCCCAAAAGCATTGGCTGTCAGTATAAGTTTAGAACAAATTATCGTGTTGCTCTGACACACAAATTTAGACCATTTTCTTCATTCCACCATCTGTTCCTGTAAGGATTCTTTAACAATGAAAAGCTAAAAGGTATTGTGATCTGGAGTAATAAATCCAGGGTTGGGAGTCAGATAGTCCCAAGTGTGATGACAGTTCTGACACTGTTGCCTGTGATGTTCTAGGAAAGTCAATTCACCTTTGCCTCAGTCTTCACCCATCTGCAGAGCAGAAGAATCATGAGGCTTTGGCTAACGCTAGCACAGCCTCAGATCCCACAGAGCTATGCCCTATTATTATAAACCTCACTGACAGCTTAAATATTGATAGGCTATAGAAATCAGCATGCAGGAACTAGTCATTATGAGAATGCAGATTTCTTTGAAAAAACAGTTCTCTGAATATAACTCTTACCTTTTGAAACTGTTCCTATTTTCCCCACTAAAATACAGCAGTGGCAGTACAAATTCTGACTAACAGTAACCGATGATACTACTATTTTGCATTCATCTATTGCTTGATCCGTCTGGAGTCCTGTGTGGGCATTAGCTAATTAATGCTCCCAACACTGCTGAAAGTATTATTACCCTGTTTTAAAGACAAGGAGTCTGAGAGGGAAGAAGATGAAGTGACTTGCCCAAGGCCTAGCAGTGACTCATACGTGTGGGATGCTGAATGCAGGTTGGGTAGAGCACAGGAGGAAGGGTGCCCTTTCCAGTATTTAGAATAACATTTGTAGCTGGCTGGTTGATGACCTGAAACAATTTTTTGCCTTGCTGAGTAAAGTTGGATGTGAGACATGCCAAATCATGGAATACTGACTGCAAGTGTCAAGAAGGACCTCTGTTCTGCCACCAGCTGACATGTCATGCACCTTTGTGAATCAAAAGTACCAGCCCGTGTGAGCAGAAAGTTTCTTAGCATGTAATCAGTGTGGGTTTTATTGTGTTTGTATGTTATATCACCTTCTTTTGGTGGAGAGAAAGCACATTTGAATTTCTGCAGCAACTGAGTTCCACATAACACTTAGAAAGGCACAGAGGGGATAGAACCAAGCAGCTGAACACATAAACCTCCTTGAACAAAGTAGGCACAGGAGTGCATAAATATATCTTGAAATGCAGAAAACAAGCACAAAGTCATATAAACATCGAGTCACTTAACAGGTTATTTGTATAATGTTTTCTGCCTTGAAGGATTTTGGAACATCCGTAGACTTACATATCAAGCTGTACAGAGGAGGAACAAGCCTGGGTTAATGTACTGAAGACTATATAGCAACAAAAGCGAAAAGACAAATATAAATGAGGGGATATTGCAGCAATTGCAGGAGGCGGGGGGGAGGGTGAGGGTCGGACGACACTGACATTACAGTAGTAATAAATATTTTGGGTGGAGGACCAGTTAGCTCACCAGACAAAAATGACCCCTCCAGATCTGTATTCTTGCAGAAACCTACACAAGGTTTGTCATATCCTGGCTTATGGAAGCTGCAGTCCACATTAAATTTCCACATTTCCTTTACACAGGCTTGCACCACTCCTCATCACCCACAGTGACTAACGTCTCTCTGGCAGCAACTTAATACAGACTCATAACACTCAAGCCTGACAGAGCATCCTAATAGAAACAGTTAAGGAATCAGTCTTTCTTGCTGTATTGTGACACACTTTTAAGCCTCACCCTGAATCCACAGAAAGTTAAATTAGAGCCAGTTTAGAAAGTCAGTAATAGGTTGTATTGTGACCGACACTTGGCTGTCCCTTGACAGACCTGGGCAGTGGTGCTCACAGGCTGGGGCAGAGTAGGTGGACATGCACAAGACAGACCCTAAAGGCAAGAATTGCAAATACTTCCTGTGAATCCTGTACCTTCCCTTCTAGAAAAACAACTGATAAATATGTCTCAAAGCAAACAGGGATTTTTATCTCAAGTTGGAATGGATGACATTAACCACTTCCATAAAATAACAGATTTAGAACACATAAAAGGGAGGCAACAGACCTCTAGTAGTAGGTGACAGGGACTCAACAGTCCCTTACATTGACTGTGTTTTTCAAAATGTAGAAATCCCCTTTCTGCCACCCCTAGAAAAATCAGATCCCTTCAGTCAATAGCATTATCTACTGAGGTAACTCTTGTCCTCTGCTTTCTTGTACCACTGCTTCACCTGAGCACAGGCTAGAGAGGGAGGCCAAACATGCCCACTATTTCACAATCTAAAACCCCATAAGGAGGTTCCACAGAAGAGGGGAAGAGGAAGAGAGATACGGGATTCATGTGGACAGGACCGCATTAACAACAGACAAGGAATCCTTCTTATTCATGGTCTGCAAGGTTCTCGGTTCTGGTGATCTCAGATGTCTACGTCAGAGAGATGGGTGTTAGATGCTTATCTTACACAGGAACACATAAGCAGTCACCAGGTAACGCTGGGAAATATTGTGGAATTATCCTATGTGTTTGCCTTGAACAGTTCTGGTAAAGTTATGCTTGTTGACAAAGCAGTAAAACTTGCAGGTATTTAAGTAGAATAGGATGGAATGCAGGTAGCTGGACCTGGCCTGCCAAGTTCATTACTGGGTATGATTTATTTGGATCGCTGCAAAAAGAGCCTTGTCCGCCCCAATTTTCAAAAGGTCACAAGCAGCCTAGAAGAATTCTCTAACAAATAATTAAAAAACCAACAGCACTGCACCACATTACATTCAGCTGCTTCTTCATTTAAGTTAGGACTGGATGAGGAAAGCTTAGAGGTAGAGACATGAAATACTGAAATGAAACTTTAAAAATTACTTAGAATTTTAAGAATTCCTTGAGTGAGGAGAGAAATTCCTTATGTGTTGGGAAAATGAATATAAAAATTAACGTGGAAGTAAACTTTCTGCAGATAATTCATTCCCTGGGTTTGCTTGGAGCTCTAGGTGAACTCCTTGCCTTTGATCAGGAGTGTTTGTTACTGGAGTCTTTGTTAGTGGAAGCATGGGGAGGAAGAGAACTCATCTAAAAACTGGTGAGAACACTCACCCTCAGGTCAATAAAGAGAGGACTTTTTGTAGGGCTATGAGTTTTAGATCTATGAGACCTTTGATTCATTGTGATCTCTGAAGAACACTCCTGTGTCAAACATAACAGAAGTCTGGCAAACCATGTCCTGTAGGCTCAGGAAGCCATATGACTCATATACACAAGGCACGCTCTTACTAACATCCCAGAATGAATGTGCTGATGGTTGAATTTAAATGCATTTCTAGCGATCTCTAGCCTTCAGACAAAAATTGACTTTTTCTCATTTCATGCTTGGAGTCAGTAAAGAACACTTTGTCTTTGCAGAGTGAGACACTGTCTTCCCACAGCAGTTTTCCTTCTGAGACTGTCAGCAGATCATGATACCTTGCCATCTCAAAACGATACAATAGTCAGGAATTTTGTGAAAACGCCCAGCACTGTATGTAGACAAAGGGCAAAAACCAGTGTTAACAGTAAATCTCCCTGTATTAGGACTGTTGAAGTATTCGCTCTGTGTTGGATGAACAGGGCACTGGAAACAAAAGGGCAGGAATCGCCGAACAATCTGAGCATCTGGTGATGACAGAAGACAGAATAAGCATCCTGACCCTGCAGCAATGACAGCGCATGGCAGTGTGTCATCTCTCTCTGTCTTTCCCTGGGATCAGAACTCGCCTCTAAACCTTGAAGCTACAACCCAAATCACTGCAACTTTCTGAGAAAAAGCCACCCCGTAAATCTTGCACAAGGTGAGAAGGAGGGTGGGAAGGAAGAGTATGTGATTCCTTTGCTGATAAATTGGGGCCCACTGGTGAAAATCTTTTAGAAGCAAGCAAAACAGTTACACAAAAAGATGGTGGAAAGAGAAAGTTTTGTTGCTAAACATCTGTAGAGCAAACTCCGACATCAAAGCAGATGTCAAGAGAAAGATGTATCATAAGAAATGGGTGAATGATACAGAGTTAACTGCACTAGAGTTTCTTGTTCTTCATCAGCAATTCCAACCCTCTGTGATCAAGCAACAGGGACAAAATTATTTTGCCTGAAGAAGCCAGAGGACCAGCTTGCTTTCTTGTTTTAAACCTGCATCTTCAGTGCTAAAAGTTAAAAAACAACCCTACACACATTAGATCAATGAGGTGGGGGGAGTCCTCCAAGAGAAGACTAAAGCTTGTTTGAGACTCCTTGCTTATCTAAAGCCTGCTGTCAGGGGAATCACTGTGTGATTATTTCTGCATACTGACCCAAGCAGCAGCACAGATACATCCAAGAGCCTTGGGTAAGATACTAAGAGGCCATCTTCCTTGAGAGGCAAATGACCTGCTTCCCCTTACAGGAAGACTCTTCCCAGTCCTTCCATAGTACCACAGACAGGAATAAACTACACTGACCTTAAAAAGATTAACTAAAGCATTAGCTGTACTGGAAAAGGAATACAGCAAGCTTTAGAAGAATTTAAGACACAACAGAATGAGATGACTGGGAAAAAAAGAAGGGAAAAAGTTCGAGGACAGCACTCTGTGAGCTGGAGCTCTGCAGGAGAGTGAAGAACTAGGTCAAAGAAAGATTTAAAAAGTTTTTCTCAGTGGACCTCCTTCAGCTCAGCTTGTATCTGTACATTTTTTTAGCTGAAGGACTCTACTGAAAAACATAGCAAGGGCTACTGTGAGACAAGGGAAGCACAGAAGGGACACAGAAGAGTTTTCCACTGTGGCTGATGGCACCAGTTCGAACTCTGCCTCTGGAAAACATGACCATGTAACACAGCTAGGCTGCTGCAGGACCTAGTCACTACTGCAGAATGCCACTGGATGATTGGTGCGTAAAGTCTGTGTACATACCTAGGGATCAAGAGGTAAGAAGAAGAGCAGAAGGGAAACACTTACTGTTTAATGATGGAAAAGGCAGACAAAAAGCAACTCACCCTTCCAATAGCATTACAACTTTTTCTAAAACACCAGGCCATCTTTTAATTCACTCTGGCCAGGAGTTAAAATACGCAGTACTGAAGTCATCATTCCTGCACATGATGACACAGTAAGAAAAGTACTAGAAAACAGGTACCGGAGCAAATGGAACTACTGCTGTGACTTCACAGTTTTGTACCAAAGAGACTCAAGCCTAGGCCACAGAATACCCCTGAAGCTTGAAACACGTCTATTATAACAATGGCTGTGTCTCGCTTTCAAAGACACCAGAGGAAAGAAACCTCCATCTCTGTTTGGGAGCAAGATGAGAAAGCTGCTCGGCTGGATGTCTGTTTTGATAAAGAAGTCCAGAAACTCAGAGCAGAGTGGTAGTTCACAGGAGCACTGTTCAGATACATGCAAGTAATTTTCATCCAGATTTAAGATGGATCTCCTAAAACGGTTAATATCAGTCTCCAAAACCTTCAGAGATTTTGAGTTTTGGAATTTTTTTTTTAAAAACTATTAATTTAATGCTTATGGAAGATCTGCCCTTCCTCCAGGCAAAGAGGCACTTGAGTTTTTTCACTGCCCAAAAGAACAGCTGGATAACAAGAGGGGCGAGTCTTGCATCCCATAGGTTATTTCCAATCTAGCAACCTTTTCAGTTTTCAGAACAAATCATAGCAGTGGCAGTGACTAAAAAACATGAAAAAGACAAGGAATACAACACCAGCTATAAACACACAAAGGATTTCAGTCTGTACGGAATGGAATGAGATCCTACTGAGGCTGCTTCTGCCAGCAAAGGGAGGCTGACTACTCTGCTCTACTGCATGCGCTCTATGAAGGCACACTCTGATGTGGAACTGGGGAGCAGCTATGCTCCCCAATCCCTTGTGTTCTCAGGCAAAGGAGAACTGCAAGCTCACTCACTGCTGGATAGGAAAGTCTTGATTTCACAGAGTATATGTGTTCTGTAACTGGGACCCAAGCAGACAACAACTCACAGAGCTACTCTAGTTTGAACCCTTGCATAGTTGAATGCTTGCATTCCAATGAGAATTTCTTCAATTTTCTTCCCAAACAGAAATTTTTAGGCTACAAGAGCCAAGAAACTACACAGACCCCTGTCTCAGGTGAAAGGTAAAAAATCCAAATCTTTCCTGTTTTTTTCCTTTTGTACTAGCAAGCCACTCTCTTACCCTTCTGTGTTACATCAACCCTCGTCTGAGTGCTGTGATGTGACCTGTAGGTAGGAAGAGATGTGTTTGCCCATCCAAGTGAGTTCCAAGATTCATTACAACTGAAAAAGGGCCACAGACCTGCAGGAGATAATAGTTCAGTACTGAATAACTTACCCGGATCTGCAAGTCACTGAGGTCAAGGCATTTGCACATTTCCAGGAAGAGCTTCACACCCTCCTCATCTAGGATTATATAGACTGGGATCCAGCGCTTATATGCTGCATCCACTATATCGCGGAAGATGTCCCGGTCTGTAAATACATCCATGACCACTGCAATAATCTGGAAACGAGAAGACAGTAGACAGACAACTGAATAAAACAGTAGGAATTGAAAGGGTGGCCCATCTCCCTGATGCAAGATAAAGGAGAGCACTAATACCACAATATGAAGGAGGAGAATATAGGGGAGAGAAAAGTAGTGATGTACATGTCCAAGCACTGCCAATAACCTTGGAGTTTTCTGGCATGGCTCCTGCTGCACTTTGAAAGGAACTTTATAAAACGCCTTTGAGAGTTCTTCTAGGGGAAGATGGCTTATTTCAGCAGCCTGAGAAATGCCAAAGCCATAGTTTTTCCTCTGTATCGTGAAACTTTTGTTGTCTCTGTTAGGATCCACTTAAAAAAGAACACTGAAAAGAGATTGAGAAAGATGAGTGAAAAACACAGCTCTAACACTTAATCAGAAGGTGAATAATGGAAAAATGAATGTGCAGAGGAATCACAGCCTGAATCCTCAGCCATAGCACATAGTGCAGACAAGAAGAATTTTATTTTTGTTTTCCCAATTCCCTGTGAGAAGCCTGCTTTCAGGGCTGGATTCCCAAGGAACGTCTTACAGAGCTCAAACATAAACCCCTCTTATTTGTCAGGAAGGGACTGGAGTGTGTATTCACAATTTGAAGGCAAAATTTTCCTCTTTCACATGTATGTTTTTTCTGGTATAAAACTGATTCCTCTTTCCTGGCAGATTTGACATAAAAAAAAAAGACTGTACTGACATGACAGACAAGCCTGAACATTTGTAGGATGAGTAACAACAAACCCATGGTTATGGGCAACTGTAATGCTGATCTTGTGCGTTTTGTCTCTCTCACTTTTTGTACACCATTAGAAACAGCAATTCACTTTTCTGCCTGGAAGAGTTATTCTCCCCAACATGTGGAAGGCTATGAGTGAAGGAAACTACTGTTTTCCTAGTCCTGCCGGGAAACATCAGCTTGCCAGGTCAGAACTCTCATGCTGACCATATGCTGGGAATATTGGTCCCTATATTTTAACTTCTCAGGTGCTGGGGTCACAGCGATGATCCAAGCTGTGCTGGAGATGGCATGTACAGGTGTGAATGGAGCTGAAGACTGGATCAAACACTAGGGAATTTCTTCAGTTGCAGTCTGGAAGAGGGGCAGCTCAAGTTGCAGGAAACCTCTGTTGAAGAGGAATAATTCTCACCAGATACCTCCTTCCTTTGAAAAATGCCCTTGAATAAATTGCTTTTAGCAAAGTGACGCCGCAGCAAATGTCCCCTACTGTGTTTGCTGAGTCTCTGCTTGTACGGCAAACAACAACCAACACATCTGCCCCATCGGGCTCCCTCTGTCAACACAAGCTTTTTGGTGTTAGAAAAAAAATTTAAAAAGAGCTGACATTGTGTTTACACTCATCATTAACATGAAAGTTCCCGATACAGATGAACTATTGTAGAGCTATATTATAAACTAATAGTAAGTCCCTCAATAACTTCTGCTAGGCAGAACTGGATTTCAGGTCCTGCCTTGGTTCTCACTTTCCAGGACAAACCAGCAAGATGCAGGAAACGTTACTAGAATATCTGAAAATTAAAATACAGTGAACTCATGCCACTTCATGCCTGAACAACTTCATATACAGAAGGATTATAATTAAAGGTATGAAGAGTTCGTGCATTAATTCAGGCCTGTTATTCTTCCTCTCCCCTCCACACACTGTGGTATGGATGTAGTAGTTATTTAGGAGCAAGGCTGCCAGATAATGCTCATTTGAAGTAAGAACATCTACAGAGGGAATTGATCAAGAACACATAGAAGAATTATGAATTTGTTTTCTTTCCATCCCCTCCATTTGCAATGAGCCCAATGACTGCAGAAATTACACCACATCCTGGACAAACCATTATTCGTTAGTACTGCCCTTGCAATATGAAGGATGGTTCCCCCCATGGATTGAGGCCCTGGTTGAATTCCAGCTTCTTTGCAAGACTGTGGACTAAACCCATGAAAACTGCAGTCCTGTATGAAAAGCAGATGAGCTGCCCTGAAGATGGCACCTCGAAGCTGGCAAAATGTGAGATGGGCAATGCCACTGCTGCTATGTTGGATCTTCTCAAACCCCTGCCACAGCTGTAATCTGTCAAGATTACCTAGGAGTGTTCCCACATACAGCAAGTCGGAGCATGAGTGTCTGCCTAGCCCTGCAAGAGGTTTTCCCCATTCCTCTACCTATCCTATGGATAACAACTTATCTATAGGGCCCATAGGTGTGCCTAGCTCTTCACAGGTATTTACAGATTGGCAAGCATTAACTTGCCAATCTCATTGCGGCAAGGTAGCTTAATTAACATCTGTTTTGTAAAACACTGATGATAAGCCACCCACAGACATGTGCCACATATTACTAATATCTGCTTAGACCCCTCTGTTCCCCCCAAAAAAATCCAAAACAACCAAATCCTACTCTCATCTGCTGAATTAAAAACTGCTACCTGGAGATTTCTTTTGCCAGGACCAGCTCAGCTGAACACAATAGGCACAGTTATCTACAAAAAGGACCATTAAACACTTAAATAGCTTTTAAACATGAAACCACCTTTGGGCTGGGAGGGGCACAGTTCGTCCAGTCAGTGGAAAAAATAAAAATCTAGGAAAGAATTAATTACTTTTACGTGCCAGGCACAGCTATCGAAAAGAGCAAAGTTTCCCAGTCCTTGCACAGCCTTCTGGAGGCATTTGCAGCAGTGCAAGAAGGATGTGAAGTTGCAGTAAACGGGAGTGTAAGCATTTTACAGCTTCTGGCTCTTCTAAATGATTGATCACACCAGTGGTTGAACAGGATTACAGGGTGTGCATGCACTTCTGCGACCAGGGAGCTGAGGAGATCATCCACAGGATTAATGCCTCTCTGGAACATTTTCTGTGTTTCCCAACGGATTTGGTTTTAACAAATCTGCAAAAGTTGTGCATATATAGTGTGTGTTGGGGGTGGGGGCAGGTGGAGGAGGAAATAACTGCTGAATTAGAAAACAGAAAGCAGCAAAACTAAGCAGGAATTCAGTGTCTTACACTCCTATTCCCTTTCTTCAGGGGGGATATCAGCTCTGAAGGTGATCATTTACCAAGTGGTCTTCCCTGGAAACTTCACCCAGATCTAGCAAAACCTGGTCATCACCCCCTAACTAGTCAACACGAGCTTTTGTAGCGTCACAGCTGCTTTGTTTTCTCACCTGTCACCACCGAAAGTCCTTTCTAGCCAAAGATAAATAGGAGGAGCAGCCTCGTCTTTTCTGAGTCTGGCTGCTGGATGGTGTTGAGACTGCAAAAACCGAAACCCTAAAAAACACCACCCCACAAACAAATCTTAACTAGGGATAGCTGCACGTACAGCAGGGGCGGCTGGCGCAGCATCGTGACCTGTCTTCCCCTGAGCCAGTGAATCACAAAAAGCAAAACATGGGTAACAAACCCCCAGTTTAGGGTGTGTGCGAGTGTTTAGCCCCATCCTGGCCATCAGCTTCGGCAAACCCTAAGGTCACCGCCAACAAGCCACGGGGAAAGCCCTGCCAGGTGGCCGTTGACGGAATGGAAGGCCAAGACGCTCCTCCTGCTGTGGCAGGTGAAAAGCTGGCTCACGACGGGCTCCCCCCTGCCTTCCACCCCACCTGCCGAAGGGGCAGCCCGTCGAGGGCCCTCGCTCTGCGTGGCGGCCGGGCCCTACCTTCTGCGCCTGTTGGATCATCTCCCGAACCACCTCCTTCAGGTGGGGCGCCTTCTCCTCCTTGCGGGGGTGCGTGAAGAGGGCCACCCGGCTGATGCCCCGGTAGAAGGTCTTGTCGGTCCAGCCCAGATCCAAGGGGGGCACCTCCGTGTCCGAGCACTCGGGCCAGTAAGCCAGCGAGAGGGTCTCGCCGCCGGGCCCCCGCAGGGCCACCTTGCCGCCTTCCCGGGGTTCCCCGTAGCCCCGCCAGCCGCCCCGCAGGGCCTGCAGCTCCCGGCCGGAGAGGAAATCGCGGAGATGCTCCTTCCTCAGCGCCTCCCGGTAGGCGGCCTCGCCCCGGGTCACCAGCGCCTCCAGGGCCCGGCGCTGCTCCTCGCTGTAGTAGAAGCGGGCCTGGGCCTCCGTCACCTTCTCGTTGACGTGCGACTCGTCCAGCAGCA
>VZRU01016585.1:314783-326963 GCA_013398155.1 Pedionomus torquatus | reverse complement strand
GTACCCGAGGAGGAGGAGGAGACCTGGCCTGCAGGTGTAATTTGGGGTGCAAATGCAAAAGTCTGTTCAATAAAAGGGCTTCCCCCCCTTTGTCAGATGGGGCAGCCCCCCCGGAGGGTGCTAATAGAATCCACAGAACGGTTTAGGTCAGAAGAATATTGATTTCCAACCCCCCTGCCATGGGCAAGGACGCCTCCCACGAGACCAGGTTGCTCAAAGCCCCATCCAGCCTGGTCTCTAACACTCCCAGGGATGGGGCATCCACAGCTTCCCTGGGCAACCTGCTCCAGTGCCTCACCACTCCCATAGTGCAAAACTTCCTCCTGATACCTAATCTACCCTTTTCCAGTTTGAAGCCATTACCCCTTGTCCTATCACTACATGCCCTTGTAAAAAGTGCTTCTCCAGCTTTCTTGTAGGTGCCCTTCAGATAATGTAAGGCCACTGTAAGGTCTCATTGGAGCCTTCTCTTCTGCAGGCTGAACAATCTCAACTTTCTCAGCCTGTCTTCACAGGGAGGTGCTCCAGCCCTTCAATCATTTTTGTGGCCCTCCTCTGGACCTGCTCCGACAGGTCCATGTCCTCTTGAACAAAAAGGATGCTCATGAGGAAAGGGGGCATGCAAGTGAGGGCAGGGGCAGAGGACCATGATGGCCACAACCCACGGTCTGCCAGCCACAGCTAGCCGGCACTCTCCAAATCCATTTCCAGAGCAACAGCAGCAGCTCAGCAACTCCCAAAAAGCAAGAGGTGGGTACCCTGTTTATAGATGGGAACACAGCGGAGCAATTTGCCTGAGGCAACTCAGCAAGCTGGTGTCAGAGCTGGGAATAAAATGGCCCTGCTCCTCATCCCTGGCTGGGAGTGTGAATAAATACCCCCAGCTCAACACGCTCATCCCAGCCAAGAGACATGGGGCTGTAGTCTTAAATGATGATTTTTGCGTGGTATGCGATAGTTGCTAGGGGCCCTAATCAAGATTCAGGCCCCACTGTGGTTTGCAGTGCGTACACCAAGGATAAAAAGCCATGCTTCCTCTCCCTGCCAGCTCTCTCCCTGGGCTGCACGAGGGATGAGGAAGGCAACAGGAATAAAGGCAAGGCAGTGGTGAAATACAAACATTCAGAAGCATTTTCAGCGCTTTACATATGCAATTAGCCCTAAACGATCACATGTACAAAAAACTGTAGGGATAAAACTGCTGGAGTTGCTCTTCGTCTCCTGTCTTCAGTGCAATCACCTGTACTCAGCATGTGTTAGCTTAAACACCCAAGGATGAGGTAGGGCACTGGTGCTCGTCCTGTGCTTTTCCTCTCCGTTAGGTAGAAGGGAGAATGTTAGTATTCCAGACTCATCAATAGCTTTTCCTAGCATGAAATTCACTTAAATTTTAAAATTGCACCTTGCAGAGGTCTATCCTCTGCCTATCAAGTCCTCTTTAAAAATTAATTTCCATGTAGGTTCTTTTAGCCTGATTTCCAATGGAAATGAGGCTTACGTGGTCATGGTGTCTGCATTTGTCTGCCTGTCTGTCCATCTCTCTAATAACTTTTTGAACCCACTGTCTTGATTTCAAACAAGTTTGGCAGAAGCGTAATTACATCCCTACCCGTTTTGTGAAAATAAATGACCTGATAGCAAAAAGAGACCCTATCGCAGTCCCCAACACAGAAAGTTACAATGTGGGTTCATACCTTACTAGATTTCAGACACTCCATACAAGTGAAAACACTATTAAGTACCCGATCTGTATGAAAACCTTCAAATGAAGTTTAGGCCAGCTAAGACAACCTAGTTAACTGCAAAGTACCAATACACAGGAGATGCGGCTTTGTTAGTTCCAGTGCTCACTAAAATACTTTTGGGGCTTTTCTTTCTGTACCAGAGGTTGCTATCAGCTCGGCTATTTCATGTGTGGCTAAACAAAATCTCGTTAATCCTAGGTGCTCTATGCAGTTGTAACTGTGCAATGTAAGCCTTTGCGTTCAGCTAAGACTCCCACATGAAAGCAACGGTAGATTCACAAATATATGTTTAGTTTCTATATTTAAAAGCAAGCAAATATTTCCCACATCCAAGGAAAAGCAGCAGAGATTTTTTAGTTTGTTGTGATGAAATGCTTAACCCCCATCTCTCACTCTAAAAGACAAAGCGTTGTCTGTATGTTGATATGATAACTAGGGGCAAGGAGCTATGCAAAAGCTGAGAGAGACCCTTTCCTAGTGCATGCATGTGTCCCGTCCTGTTCCCTCTCCCCATTTTCACAGCAATACATTCCAACCAAGTGTATTTCCCATACAGAGTTTTTTTAAGGACTGACGATTCAGCTGCTTTTGATATACCCTGACCCTCTGGCTGAGAGCTTCACCTCAAAGGCTGGTAAAAAGAGCTGTGCAAGCAAGCTGCCATCAGTGCCACAGAGGTGACACAACCCTTCAGGACTGGAGAAGAAGAAAGATGGCAGGCAGGGCTCAGGGGTGGGGGGGAAATATTTGAGCCTGGCTCTCTCCCTCTGGTATCAAGGGGTGAATTCCATTTTCCGCTGTATAAGAGGGTCATTATTATTCCAGCTCGGGTTTGCCTCTCTGCCCTTAGCACTGGCTCAAGAGAAAGAAGAAAGGGAAAGCCAGCTTTTGAACTGGGCTGAGGCAGCTGTAAATCCATGCAGAACTACCATATCAGTCCTTTGATTTGTTTTGTTCCTGGCGATTACTCGCTGGAGGGGCTGCCTGTGTGTAGGCAGGGTTGGGTCTCTTTGCTTTTCGCATTTCTTTGGGTGTCGTCCCAGCCAAGTCCTGGTTAAGGTCTTGCTTACTTTTCCGGTCTGGTTCTAAAACGTTTTCCAAAGGATGTAAACTAACCTATCAGGAAATATTACCTCTTATTGTAACCCTCCCCCAACCCCATTACAGGGTTTTAAATCTTCTGCCTCCCAACACCTCCCACGTATATCCTGGTTACTTGGGCCTAATTGCTTCACTTTCCTTTGCGAGGCAGCGCAGGTTGTGTATTAGATAAAGATATGACACCTTATATTTAGCAGTAATTGTAACTGCACTTGTCCTGAGCGTACATCTCTCTTGCCAGTCCTTCCTGTGTAATTTCAGTCCCTAAATAGCCCACCTCATGATATATTCTTTGATCATTTTCCCAGCAGTGTTTTTCTCGTGACAAACTGCTACAAGCTCTTGTTATAAACCTTTGGGTCCTCGGCTCTTTAGGAATAAAATCCTGATACCTTCCCCCGTCTTATTTCTCCCATGAGCAATCAGCATCTGCAGAGAAAATAGGAGTGGAAACAGGGCAGATATTAAACAAGGAAGCATAACTTTGTGGTAAAGCGGTTGAAAGCTGTATTAGAGTAGTCACCTTTTTTTGAGGGGCAGTGTCCTCCAAAACAAAACTACATGATTTACCAAAATATCTCTGATGAACCATACAAACTTCAGGGGTTTGCTTGGTTTTATTTGGTGGTCTGGGTTTTTTTCTTCATAAAACCAGCAACTGGTTAAAAATTAGTTTTGCAAAGAAAACAGAATGGTCTAAGGGATGGTGGATACAAGAGAACATATTCCCCTTCCTGGTGTCCAAGCTGCAGGTTAACCTGAGGTGATGGGACTTTGCTGTCTTGAAATAGAAGAGGAAACAAATAGGTGCCTGTGCCTGTTATTAAACACTGCACTCCTCCTCTGTGCTGGCTGGCACCACAGAAAGGCTTGGTGAAGACTGCATCTTCTCGACTCTCTTCTCTGTAGCTGGGATCCGGGAGTTTGTGGGAAGACTATTATGCGCTTGTCCTGAGTCTGAAATTTCATTTGCAAGGGCTGCCAAGCCAGGGCAGGAATGGCTGCATTAGTCATGTCAGAGCTGAAAAGCCTGAAACAAGGTGATTTCAAAGTGGAGAGGAAGAAGGGTTTGTCTTCACGGTTCTCCCTCCAGCGACCCACAGAGCCACAGGCGGTGGAAGGTAGGTGTGTTACTTGTGCAGCACCAGTGACAGACTGCAATCTGGAGGATGAAGAAATGTTTTCAGATGCTTCCTTTCTGTCATATTACACTGCCTCAGGGAGAAAAACCTAGCTGCTGAATCGGAGAATTGCCGCAACTGAGTCAAGTGGCTCTGGCCTCCCACTCAGTTTTTTTGGCTGTTGTTTCCGTGTGAGAGTAAATAGGTAAGAGAGTCCTCTGAAGAGAACAGAAAGGAACAACTGCGATCACGGGCTCGTTTCTTGCAGCAAGGTATTTGCTGACTGAGCAAGCACAGAAAGGCCTTTAGCCATTTTCCCCAGTTGCTCCCATTCACAGGGCAACAGTTTGAGGCAGTTTCCTGTAAGAAATAGTGCTGACCCAGGTCTCCTGCTTCATCTTTCAACTCCCATACGGACAAGGACTCAAAATTGGTTCCAATTCAGAATTCAGCTGAGCCACCCTGTGGGGCCTTGGCCAGGTTACCTGCTCTGCCTCGGTTCCTGATCTATAAAATGAAGAAAATACTACTCGACTTCACAGGACTGCTACAGGGAAAAGCTTAAAAAATAAGCTTTTAGTTTCTCCTGCAAGGGGAAGAGGAAAAAAAAAATTAAAAGAATACTGTTGCCTGTGAGCCAAACCCCAAATGGAAGCTCTTGCTATAGAAAATAGTGAGGAATAAGCAATGCAGTCTCTGAATAGAATGCTTAATTGCAGCTATAATTATGTAGCTCTCAAATCCCAGTGTTCTTTATAGACAAAGGAGCACCAGGAATGGGGGTGCTGATAAGTTAAGGCAGCAACAAGTCTACAGCACTATGGAGTAGCCCCATCAGCGTGCATTGCTGCTGACTCTTTGGAGAAGAGCAAGTTCAGGTGAGGGTTGATGGGAAGAGGAATGGAGAAGAGAGGGAAGGCTGGGGTGGGTGTCCCAGGCAGAGGCCAGAGGGATGGGGAGCAGACTGGCCAGAAGCAATTAATGGGACAATCTTGGAGCAGGTCACCAGCCAGTGCAGCAGGATGAGGTTGAGGTAGAGTTATGTGCTGATGACAGGGTGTCCCGATGCTATGTGGTGGATAAGAGGGAGTCAATGGAGGGGATACAAGAAAGATGTGTCCAAGAGTGAACAAATTCATTTGAAAAGCTGCATAATCAGTGGAGGAAAAGAGAGCAGTGGGAAGCAGAGACGAGGCTCTGCTATCCACAAAGTTTTAGCCATCCCAGAAGATGACTAAGGAAAAGCCATTACAAAATAGGAAACCCTGTTCTTTATAAGGAAGGCAAAAGAATAGAACTGTAAGGCTTTACTGTGTGGGGGAAGAAGTCAGAAGTTGGCCTTAAAACTACAAAAATGAACAGGTAGAAAGCAGTTCAGCCCCCACAAAAAATGCTGAACTGTGTGAAGGGAGAAGCATAGGAAAAGAAAAGTGAACACTCTGAGGGGAGATGGCTCAAGTGTAGGCTTAGACATGGAGACGGAACAAGGAGATTTGTGATTCATGAATATAAAGATACATCTAGGTTTTAAGATGTGGGAGAAGTGTGTTTATTTAGTTTGGAAGATCCCCTTTAAGATCAGTGTGCATCGGCCTCTGATGTGTTCTTGGATTAAAAATATCCAGAGAGGCAATGTACAGGAGAAGTCAGCTGCTCAGGACCTTACCAGGAGTACTGCCAGCTCCAGATGACCCCTACTTTTCACTCGCTGGTGTTTCTGTCCGGCAGTGCCACAGCAAGGGCAGATCAAGTGGATGAAAGCGACTCCCATGAGTCAGAGAAAACAAATAAAAGGAGCCCTCCTGAAAGGCTGTTTCCAGAGAGAGGTGTTGTAGGTGTGAAAGCAAAACTTTCCAGGAAGTTACACTTCAAATTGGCTGTTTTTTTTGTTTTTTTTTTTTTTCCTTATAAATCCAGAACTGTAGCCATAAAAGACATACTGGGTGACATCCCCTGCCCTCTGTTCTGGCAGCTCTTTCTGTGGACATGTCACCCTATGGCTGAACCAAGACACTGCCCAGCAGCATTCATCCCAAACTGTCACGTTGCTCCAAGTAGGGGTGCACACTGGCCACCCCAAAACTACAGAAGGAGTAACCAGCACAGTGCCTCTGTTTTGATGCAGCAGATACTTCTACCTTGGACTTCAGTGGAGAAGAGCTTCTAAGCCACCCAGCGTGAGGCATGGTGATGATCTTTGTCCTGAGACAGTGTCACAGTGACGTGCAGACACTCAAATTCAGGCTTAGAATATCATATTTTCAGATCAGCACTGGCAGAAAGTTCTGGTTTTGAATTCATCCAAAAGCAAAACCCAAATGCATAATGTGCTTATGTTCCTCCAGTGCCTGTTTTTAGATCCATTTCTTTTGCAACTCAATCAAGATTTTGCTGCTCATTTTAAAATAAGTGGCATTTCTCTTAGGAAGGTTTAAAGCTTTCAGTCTGAGAGGATTAAAAATAATCAAATGGATTCTGAGCTAATCCATAATCATAAACCATTGTCCTCTGTTAATATCCAAACACTTTGATCATCATATTTAAGAGATTCCTTTCTCCGGGCGGGTATTTCTCAGATTGCCTCTCAGCACTCTTTAAATTTTTAGGCTGCAGTAGGTTACCATGCTGTACCCTCACATGGAGCACAGAGGAGGAAGGGAGAGGGAGGAGGAGCTGCAGCAGAAGTAAGCCATGGCTCTGAGCATATCCATATTCCTTTTCCCCTTCTTCTTCTGAGGATGGAGAATCCATAGATCTCTCCTTCTGTTTAGCCTGTCCTCCTCACCTACTTTTTCCTATTTTCCCTGCCATCCTTTTAAAGGTCCTCCCTTAAGAGTGACCATAGATATTTTTCCTTTTATTCTTCCAGCAAGGATGGCTCAGTAATATGTTTCTGCTTGTCAGACCACCCCACACACCTTCTTCCCCACCCTCCTGTATTTATTATCTTCTGTTGGAGAAGCAGGTGTATCTCCTGGGGAAAAGTGCAGCCTGTGGCAGATCCCAATCCCTACCAGAGTATCTCAGCCCTGACAAACAAGATGAGACAGTCCAGTCTTCACGACTCTACTCCCACTTTGTAGAGGCTGCCAATTAGTAGAGGAAGCAATGATTGGATTTTTTTTTTTTTAATTTTTATTTTTTCTTTTTCCACGTGCTGAGAATTGACCTAAGCCACAGTGAGGCAGGAAATGCAATTAGATGATCTTGGGAAGGACTGCAAATAATGGCTTAGCATTTCGCATTTCTCACAAACATTTAATTTATCCTTCCACTCTTTCCTGCAAGTTGCATATAGGATGTAGTGGGGTCATTTCATCCTCTCACGTAAGGTAATTGCCTCGTGATCCTCTTTCAACACTGCAGAGCAAATTACAGCTCAAATATCACTCATGCCAATGCTTGGGGTAACAGTGACAAGCAATGTAAGGGATGTACAGGTGGCCTTGGTCACCAGGTAGCATGGTGGCTTTCCAGCTAGGCTTCACCCAAAGGGCCGCAACAAGGCTCTTTTTAGAGTGGGGACAACTCCACCACGGCAAAGCAACATCACAGCCTCTGTCTAGTGCCTGCAGGAAGCTCTGGCTGGCACTCAACATTGCAGAATGAGAACCAGTTGTGATAGCCGCAGGAGAACAAGAAACACCATACGTGAGTTTCAGCATGGCAGACTGTGTAAATCTGACCCAGTAGGATTAAAAATGGATAGGCTCCTGCTTTGGGTGTCCAGGACATGCAGCTATATACTGCTGTGGCACTATATAGCAACGCTGGGGAATTAGTTCAGTCAGATGGAAGAAGGTGAGTTTGGATTGGCTTGTTTGTCTGCAGTACTAGGTAACCTACTTTTGTAAAGACTGCCCTGGCAAATTAGTTAGATCAGGGTGATTCCCTGCCTTCATCTGCTCAGTGGCCTGCCAGTCCCTTTTGTTCTGAGCTCATCTGCGTTTGGAAGGTAAACACAAGGTACGCCCATGGTGACCTTTAGAACTAGAAGCCTTTACAATTTGCATAACACTGCAGATATATATGCCACGATAATAAATAAGCTAGAGTAATTATGGAATAAATCCTTGCCCCAAAGAGATACCCAGATGGGAATGGTGTAGCACGCTGCCAAACATAAAGTACGGCTCAAGCAGAGAGGAACGTGCTACAGGCAGCTAAGGTTTTTGCAAGAGGAGGGAAGAAAGACTAGCCAACACGAGCAGGCTCCAAGGGCAAGCTGAAAGAAGTGAAAAAGCCATAGGGGATGACAAACAAAGCGAAGGAGGTGTTTAACTACCTTACGATCCCAAGGATGGGGATCATAAGAGATGACGAGAAATGCTATATTGGCATAAAGATAGTAATGGAAAAGGAAGAGGAGCTTTGAGTATGACACCTATGGCTTTGCCATTGTCCTGCTATGCTACCTTTGGGAAATCACCTTCACCTGACTTTCTTTCTGATCTTCATGCATCTTGGCACTCTGATTTGCAAATTCTTTGGAGTAAGACTGTCATTTCTACAGGTATACGAAGTGCCCACTGCAACCAGGCTTTGAACTTAGTTGGTGCATCTCTGCCATGAAGGACAGCAAAATCCAATGGAAGCTGAAAAGCTGTTGCATAGCCTTGGACACAGGCAAGTTTCTTCTGTTAACAGGGACTGACAGCATGTGCTGTGGAGATGATGGAGAATGGGATGCTGGAGAGGGCAACACCAGCCACCAAGAACACAGCTTGGTCATGGCAGCAGGATAAGAGAAAGAGTAATGAAGAGAAAAAAATGTTAAAATCATGATATGTGGGTGGAGGTGGAGAAGAGACAAGCAATGGTTTGGTAGAAAAGGCAGGTGCTATTTTAGTCAGACTGGGTTAATTTCAGCTCTGATGTAACTCCATTTACGTCAATTTTAGTCAGCTGAATTACACAAAAGATTAATTTAGGTCAATGAGTTGAGGTGAGGGTGAGTCAGCCCAAAATAAGTTTTAGGGTGCAAGGAAGAGATGTTAAAGAAGGACCAGGAGAAGAACTGGAGCCATGCTGGATTTGGAGAGATGTTGAAGAAGGGAGGGTGAAGATGAGAGAGGGTGAACAAGAGGGAGCAAAAGCAAACAGGCCATGGGACCCTATAGGGATATTTGCCAATTATTTTCATTCCAGTCCAGGAAAATTTGCAAAGAAAGGTGGTCTGCTCTCTCAGCTTTGCAGTGGAATGGTTTATTTACCCCTTACTCCTTTCTCATGGTCCACCTCCCTTTACCACTCCTCTGTGGAGCTTGTTCACCAACATACCATGTTCACTGAGTGATCATGACAATTAAGCTTTGGAGGTTTTTTTTTTTTATTATTATTTTCTATGTTTTATCACAAGCCATTACAGGTTTAACCTAAAATACACTTTGATTTATGGTTTCACAGGGCAACAGCTGCATTTAGCAGGGAGAATGGGTCAGATTCACTCCCGGTACAGCTTCACTGGAGTTGATGGAAATGAATTTGTTCCATTAATTCTCCAGAGAGAGCATGAAAGCCAAATGAAACCAGACAGGGCCATTCTCAGGCTGCCAAATGCATCCACACCTTAACTCTCACCAGCCTGTGCACGGAACACATGGAAAAAATGTCTGAAATACTTGACAACATCTTTTAAGTTAGCAAAGAAGTGCCTCTCAACACATAGGAAATAAAAAAGATTATGCCATTGCACTTAATGAAATGAAAACAAAAATAATTAAGCACATCTCTTGCTTCTTTCCCACTCCATTCACTTTTTCTTTCCCTGCACATGCTTTCCATCAATTGTTTCTGATGCCTCTTTTAAACTGGTGTTTACTTTCTTGTAATTCCACATACTGAGAAAATTTAACATCATAAATAACCAAGGTCTCTTTTTGCTCACCTCATTTGCCCTATCTTATATTTTTCCATTCAGTTTTTACATTTTTGTTCTTAGAAATCACGATTTTCAATTATATTTTCAGTCCCTTCCTCCATAGCTTGGCCCCGTTTTCATTCCCCTATTCTTTAGTCCTTTGTTCAGCATCACCTTTAGTTGAGAGAAGAGGAAAGTCAGTAGGCTATAAGGTTAAAGAATAACTTTAACCACCTCTTTGACACCTACCCCAAACTCAGCTCCCCCAGTTTCCCACCCTCCACAAATACTTGGTACTGCACAAGAAATGAACACCCACAAAGCGCTCTCGACTCATATTCAATCACCATAATAAATACAAACTCTCTTCTGCAACATTCAATCATTATATTTAGTCTTAATATCATACTTTTCATCTGCAAACACCCACACAAGCATTGGTTAATTTGTCCTCACAACAGCCCTGCAAGGTAGGTAATTACGTGTTATTATCTCCGTTTTACACTTAAGGAAACTCTAGGAGAAATTATGAAACTCCTAACAAGCACATGTACCCACAAATCTACAGAGGTACTAACTATATCTTCTACAAACATACACATACACACAGTAGTCTACATACATATTTGTGTACAGTGAAAATAAGGGACCAGCAAGCTTCCTGTAGGACAGAAGGGAGGTGCGTGACATGTTACATTCACCAAAAAGGAAACTATTTAGAACATGAGATGGGCCTGGACAGCAGAGGAGAGGTGTGGGAAGCAAATGCAAGCTCTCTGCAGCACACTCTGTGTTTTCGGGGCAGCATTTCATGACCTCCCTTTCCTGCAGACAAGCAAATGTGGAAGGTGAGTTCCTCCTTAGCCCCACGCTTTCTGCAGCAGCACCACGTTTTGATTTCACGTTTGCAGTTTCACCACTGGTGACCGCCCTCGCTCTATTAACACTTGTTTCTAACAAGAGGTTGGGAAAACCCAGTCAAGCACAACCCCCATGTGAGCTCCTGACCTATTTGAATGTTAATTACCTCTTAGTGCTCGATCCAACTCGTTCTACTGCCTATCAAGATGTCAGGATGGGAAGATAGTAGACCTTCTGGACCACAGGCAGCCAACACACACAAACCCATAGAAATAACAGAAGAAACATTAGTGGGGAAGCCAGAGAGAAGACACAAGTAATTAACTTTGATCCAGGATGTCAGCAGCCTGTACCAGCATATCCTGTGTGCAGCAACTCCCCTCCACCGCGGGAACAGGATGCTCTGTTCCCATCCCACGCGGTGCTCCCATACAGCAGCCCTTGTCCAGCAGGGGCTCCAGGGATTCTGCAAGGGCAAGACCCGTTTTGGAGGGTCAGATCCTCAAGAGTCATTAGACACTGAATTGCCACTTATGCAGGGGAGCACTGCTGCAACTAAACGGCATTAGATGCCATTCATGTAAAGAAATTTCATGCTAAATGTGACTTCCCAATTTCATTGTTCTCCATTAAGTGTGACACTAAGGTTGTCGTGGACTTGGGAGTAATGGTTTAAGGAAAACTATCCTCTTCCCCCTGTCAGTCCTTCTGTCTTACTTTCTGAACCTGATATATCCTCCCTCAGCACAGATATATCCAGGCAAACAGTTACAATATTGTCTTCCTCTCACCCCTTATGTTTTGGGTGGGACTAGGGATGAAGCTAGAGGACAGTTTGCCGAGATGAGCATACATTGCCTGTTCCATAAGAACTGGCTCATGGCACTGTGTTTTCTCTGTACCAATAAAAATGTTGATGCTGAGTTTTTCCTATTCCAGATTTTCTTAAAAATCCCTTACCATTTTTAGCTTTTCCAGCCAGGGTTGTGTCCTTGATGTATTTGGTTTTCCACATCAGTGTTCTGCATTTCATAATTTCTGCTTTAGAACAATTGTGGTCTGTTTTGTTTTTTTTTTTTTTTTTCCTCTTTCCCCTAGTTGGCATATGTTACTTTTTTATTTCTAATTGCTGTCTGAGCTGTGCCACTGAGCCAGCACAGGCTGCTGCTTCCTAAAACACTGACATTGATGCCAAGGCTGAAACCTCACAGAGTTCTGCCAAACCTGATGACTCTGGATTCCTGCATCACAGGGGTCCTTTCAGCCTCGTCCCTTATTAATTGCAATCAGTCATTCATACCACAGGAGCGAACTAATCTGGAAGTTTGGATCATGACCTGAGCGCCTATGTACTGTGCAGACAAGGAGGGAACACCAGCCCTGTCTTAAACGACAAGCTGACAAAGTGAGGCAAAATGATGGTTCCAGGTCAACATTGTGGTCCTACATAGATGAGTGGGCTTTGCTTTAAGGATCCTTCTTTCCTCAGGGC
>VZRU01016585.1:267995-314526 GCA_013398155.1 Pedionomus torquatus | reverse complement strand
GAGGAGGGAGAGGAGGGAGAGGAGGGAGAGGGAGCACCAGCAGTGGAGTTACCACTTGGATAGTGGTGCTGCTGTAGGTCCTGCAGCACAAACAAGTCTTAAAAGTTATTTCGGGTCAGGGAGGGAAATACTTCACTTGTGTTCAGACAAGTCAAAGATGCCTGCTTCTTTGGCCACCACAGTGACTTAGCCTGCCTCTTTGCTCCCTTGTGCTACTCCTGCCTACTGGACTGTACCCACCTCTTACCACTAGCTGGAAACTGCAGGAGCCCTGGGGCATGGCCACAGTGCCAGCACTACAGGGTCTTGGTCTGGATTTAGCATTCCCAAGTACTTAGGCAACTTGGAGAGCGGTGAGGATAAACAATAAAATAACAGTAACTAAACTTAAAAAAACCCCAACCACCACCCACAAACGGAGAGCGCACTGATGTCTGTGATAGGTGTAATGAATTGGAAAGCAAATCTACAAATCCACACATTCTTGAGAGAGAAGGTGATGGGGATGGTGAACTTTAGGAAGACCGTAGAATTAATTCCAGAATCATAATGAAGCGTTTGAGCTGGGGATGCAGGATGAAGGAAATAGAAGCTACGATGGTGAAGACAGGAGCTTCCAGCAAATGTGGAAGTGCAAAGGGAGACAGTGGTGGGATGCAAATAGGAGGCTGATGTGATTTCAGTGCTGAGCCAGCCAAGCCTTGCCTATACTAGCAGTACACGTCCTATTAGAAAGAGTTTTGCACCCACGCTTTAGGTAACAGGATGCTCAACATAAATTTGAATTTTGCATGAACAAAAGACAGCTGCGTTAAAAATGGGTTAGTCAGTCTTGGTTGATGTTCTCTGAGCACAACACGTGTCTTGTATATGCTAGGCTTCAGCCTCTTTGGGCACTGTATTCCTCAAAACGTTTGCTCTTCTTTACATGGGATAATAATTTATGTACATTTACAACAGTCAGTCTTCACTGACTCCCCTGTGAGGTCTGCTATTCTACACAAGCTTGGCTTGACCGTTTGCTGTGAAACGGTCACACCACAGTCACTGGCGTGAGTTATTAACAGACCTGATCTGGCTCTAGGTTAACCAGCTGTTTTTCATGAATGACACATTTTCCCTGTACAGACACGGCTGGAGAAAAAACGCCTTTTGCAGCAGCTGTCTCAATAACTGGAGGTTGCAGAAATAAGGAGGGTAGAAACAGTAAAGCATAATACGAAGAGCACATTGAGAAGAGCTTTAGAGCTGTGGTCAGCTTTGTCTGAGTCATGAGAAAAGAAAACCATGAGACTTTGACCATATTTGACTGTCTTACACAGGTAAATATAAAGATTCTTTAAACAGATGAAAGATGGTGATTATAATTTCAAAGAGGAGTAAATCACTACCCACACCCTTTGGCTCCCCACATGAAGATCTTATCAAATTAAAGTATGGTCTCTTTCTGGAATAACGAGGCAGAACCTCAGCTGGTAAAAATCAGAATAGCTCAGTGGACTTGAAAGGTGCAACAGTGGCTTCCTGAGACAAAGTTCAGGCCCACTCACCTGCCCAGATGTCTTCTCAGGTGCTCCCACCCTCCTCCCAGCATCATACTCAAACCTGCATGTGCTACAGCTGCACACTCAAGTTAAAACAGGCTGCTGCTCAGAGACAGCTTCCTCTAGATGAGGGGAAGCCAGCACTTGAGAAAAATAGGCTTCATGTTTAAATGTTTACTGTAAGGATAATAAACATCACCAGTCTTTTGTTAGTAATGGTATCTCTCATCATAGTGGTTGGCCTTCAATTTGCTGGTGGAGCCAAAGGTTTCAGAAGACCAAAGGGACAGTTGCCACCGTGTTCTCCAGCTTCCCATAACCGAGGCTAGAGTATTTCACCCAGTAAATCCAGCCCTCTTACCAGGCTTGAGCAAGAGACTGCGTGGTAGAGACCACGGCAAGCTTGCTCTGCTGGTTATGAGGTTATGAACCTTCTCTTTTAAATGTGCACATTTTATTTTTAGTCAGAATTCATCTAAATTCAGTGCAAACCACCCATTTGTGCATCTTGAAGCCTTACCTCTTATTTCTAGTGTCCTAAATTTAAGATGTTTACCACTGGTGTTCCAGAGTGCATTCTGCTGTGTAAGTGCTTGTGAAATGTCCGTGCTCTTCAAGTCATGCACATTTAAAATGAGAATATGCAGCTATCATTTTGGTCAGCTGATGCTGAAGATTTAAACTTGTAAGCACTGGTGTGTTCTCCAACCTGATTAACGTGCCTGATAGCTGCACTCCGCCCTGAAAGAGAAGCATCAGCAACAAGTGGCACTAATTTGGCTATTTCATGGGGCAGCAAGGTGCCTCTTGCTATTATTTATTTGTTTTTCCTCCTGAGAACTGCTGTGCTTTGTTACCCTCGGAGGTAATGTTGGAAATAGCTTGAATGACCGAGAGTTGTACTCTTGTGACCATGTTAGGAATTAGTTTTCCCCCTCCCCAATTTAATTTACATTAATAAAACAACCCCGAACTTTTAACAGCTTTGCTGCTTCAGTGGAAAGATTTTCTATGAGCTTCCACGGAGGAGACGTAGGGTAGATCTGCTACAAACAGTGTGAGTTCTTTCCTCCTTTCCTGCTGCCCCCCACCATGCTCTCCCAAACAAGCTTTAAACAAAGGTTACCCTGGTCATGTAAAGGCATTACGGCAACCTCAAAGCCGAGTAAGTTTTTCATTTTGCTGAGTCTGCAGCCTAGGATGAGGTGATCTAACAGCTCCTGCTGCCAGCACTGGGAGGTTCTATCTTCCCCTCCTGGCTGTGCATTCCCCCCCCCTGCTCGCTCTGTGCTGGCTCAGGGCCTCCTTGGGCTGCCCTGGGTGAGCTGACTCAACTCATTAACCTGGCAAAACCCAAGTGGATCGTTTATCTGCAGGGTGGCAGCGAGCTGTTAGATTGACTCACCTGCTCTGATGAAATCATGGCCATTGTTATTAGCAGACCATCTTCATCCGATAACAGCTGGCATCACAACGGCAAGCTCCGATATATAGATATGCAGCTACAGAGAGCTGATTCCCTGCTGCCACCTCTCTCTTTTGTTCACATTTTTGCCAAGTGAGCGTAAAAGGCTGCTAGTTCAGAATGAGCTGTTGGTGGTACATGTGTGTTCAGCTCTAATGAAAATACTTCTAGAAGGGGCAGAGCGAAGGGAAATTTCCCTTAGTATTGCTGGTGTTGGCAGCAAACTCCCAGTTGATTTTTTTTCTCCCCATAAATTTTGATGAGGCAAAAATAAACAATAAAAAAATTAAAAGGTGGACAGCAGTATACTTCTAATTCAGCGTTTTGCAACTGAACTTTTTTTTTTTTTCTTCAATTTTATTTTCTTTATCTGTGGCTGTGTATCATTGAATGGTTTCCCAGAAGTGCCTCTTAGACAGGGAATTGAACTTCAGTCATGGTATCAGGACACTGTCACCGTTTTATAGCTTTAAGTACACAGTAGTAGACTCGTGTCCTAAGCTGCATTTCTTCCTCACAGACTTGGTCTCATTTTCATTTGTGACAAACAGACTTGCCATATCTTTCATATATCCTGGTGGAAATGAGCCCGCTCTGACTAGCGGGGAGAAGCCACGAGATATCTGGAGATCTTTGAATTTGTTTGTTTCTTCTTCCTCCCTTTGTTGCCTGGGTTGATGTTATTTCTGCATGTCTACAAGGCTCCCCGCACGCCTGCCATTTGTGAAATTTTGCATTTTCATGTTAGCAGGCTGGCCATCCGCCAAGCGGCTCTCCCTTGCACAATGACAGCAGACAATGCGCTTTGAATTTTCCCTCTGCACAAAGGTCAGTGAACTTTTCCTGCTCACTTGCCTGTTCCCCTGCCGTCCTGCAGCTCGCAGATAAGTCCTCCGCTGTTTTCCACTGTCAGTTCTGCTTATGCAAGAAACTTCTTTCGCGTTTGATGCAAATTAAGGCTCCTGGATTCTGTCACATGAAAGCTGCGTCTAAAAAATTGGAGGAATTGGCAATGCTCTGCCCTCTTCCTCAGTGCTATTAAAGGCTTTATCGTACATGCAGCTCATGGTTCCCCACTGAAACGCAAAGCTTTCAGCAGCAAGGAGTGGCTGGGTGTCAGAAGCTCTTCAGTCAATGCATACGTTTTAACCAGTAAGCGTTAATGCCTGGATGGTCTAGGGAACACTAATGATTCCAAATCATCTCTATAGAGTTTCATTTAAAAGCAGCTAGGCCAATTGCTTTGGACAAGTATTTGAAATCAGGTGTCTGCAGAGATGTCTTCCTGTCAGCACGGAAGCAAAAGTCGGGTGAGGGGCTTTCTAGTGCATCCAGGGAGAGTAAGGTGATGCACTGCAGCTGCAGGGAGGTGTGGGCAGGCTTCTGGGCCGCATTGGGCAGGGACAGGCAGCATCGGGAGGAACAGCATTGCTAAATGCTCCTCACAGCTGGTCTGGTGTAACCCTGGCTCCTTGTCAGAGAGCTACAGAAGCAGAGCAAAAGTGCGAGCACAGCCCTGGCCCAGATGGCCACATTCTCTGTCCCACCAGACATCCTTGCTGTCCCTATGATGTGACATTGATGTAATTAAAGACCTGCTGCTTCCCACTCAGGGTAGAGCTTATCCTTCACCTCACTGCTGGGCATTGCTCCTGGAATGCAAAGTGTCCCAGCTGATAGCACATTGCTCTTTAAGACTGATTTCTCCTGACCATGTGGTCTTGGCTGCTGGATTTTTTGCTTCTGCCATCCTTGGTTACCCTCCCCAACGGCTGAAGGCAAAATGGCTTTCCAAGAGCCTGCAGCATCAGGATCCCATTGAGGAGGAAGGACGAGACATGTTGCTGAAAAGATAATGAGCAAGTGCCGGTTGTGAAAAGCTACAAATTTCATGCACAGCCCATTGAAATTGAGAACAACCTTCAATTAAAATAAAGCAACAACCAAACAACAGCAACCCAGGAATGCCTTGTGTCTCTGGTAGAGGGACACAGGCCTAGCAGGCTGTTTGGGTGCTGAATGTGTGGCAGCCCCAAGGATCTTCTCCCTGGTGCTCTTATGTTGTCAGCAGTGAGATGGGAACCCATCATGTTCCTGTTGTTTCTGCAGCGTGCTCCGGTGAATGCAGCTGTTATAGTAAGCGTGTACACCAAGACAGATACATCTCTATTTTGTGGCACAGAAAACTGCCTGGGCAGCTTTCACGTCAAAGGAGATTTCCAGTTGCTGTGTTTTGCTAAGCCTTATTAATCACAGAGACGTTTCTAATCAAAATTTGGAAGGCAAAAAGTTCATTCAGAGAGGAGAAAGCACAGCTCAGCTGTGCTCATCAAACTTATTTTTCCATGTGCAAATCCAGCTTCCTCTGTTTCATTTATCATAATAATGTTTGCCTTCCTACATACTTTCCCTACTTTTATCTCTGCTTACAATCTCTTTTCTCATGAACTATCTTTCTTGCTTAAGAAAAATACCAAACAAAATAATCCTCTGGGTTTGTCTTCATTCCTTCCCATTTTGGCTTCACAGGGAGCTCTCTTGGGATGTCTTCTGCAGGGTTAGTTCTTCATGAAATAGGGATAAAAGTCAGATGAACTCAGTGCCACATGCTGTCATCTTAAGGCCCCCATCCTACATATCTAACATGGGCCTCTTGCGTGGGCAATAGAATTGGAGTTTTTCACAGCACAGGTGTAAGTGAAACACCACAATATTAATAAGGATTGTGTTTACAATTAAAACCGGTTGGAAGAAGGAGCAGGAAGGTTGGCAGGATATATGGGTGGAGGTGAGGAGTGTCTCTCTCTTTTGCCTTATTAAGTGACCTGATCTATGGGAGATAATATTTCATGGGCAGAACACAGCAGAAAATGGCACAGGGCAAGGAAAACACCTCCATCCTGTGGCTACAGCACCTACTGCCCCAGCAAAAGCCCCTCCTTTGCCCGCACCTCTCCTCACATCCAGAGGCTCTGTTGACTTGGGAAGAGCCGTGGTTCTTCTCCACGCTGTTGTTTTGCTGGGAGGAAAACAACTTCTGCTGTGGGAGGGTATAAAAATGCAGGCTGACGCCCGTGCCTCCCTGCTAGTGGCACGTACAGTAGATGCAGGGAGCACCGCCTCTACTGCACGGAGCAGGCAAGGACAAAAGTGGAGGCAAGTGAGGCTGGATCTTCCAGACCAGAGCTTGGCCAGCTGCACAAGGCAGTGCAGAGGATGGCACGAGTCTAGTTATCACAGACGCCGTGATACTTTTGCCTCCTAGTAATTTTGGTGTCATTAGGTGCTGCTCATAATGGGAAATCATGGTTTTACTGTGGTTCTGGTATGTTGTCCATAATTAGCGTGCAATCCTTTAATGCTAATTACCTTAAGTATTGATTCTTTAAGCATCAATTAAAAAAAATCACGTGAAAATTTAGCGCTTCCTCAAACGAATCACGAGTTAACATGGGGGTACTTACAATGTGCTACTTAGACTTGCTTAATTAGTTAATGTCTGTAAAGGGGCTTCAAATGTGTGAAGAGCTATCGAACTGCTAAGTGCATTATCTCCAATTAATTTTGTGCAACTACATCTTCACTACCAAGAGGGTCTTTACAGCACTGAGGAAAGGAAAAGGAGGCATTGCTTCTAATTTAAAAAGCGACTAATAAAAAAAAAAAAAGAAAAAAAAGAAAAAAAAAAAGAATTAACTGAAAGAAGATTTGACACGGTGGGAATAATGGTGAACGCACCATTTCTTCTGTGTCAGCCAGACCTGAATGTGAAAGATTCATCATTCATATCCTCCCTCTGCCTTTGCTGATCTTTGGGTTCTTTGCTTCCAACTTCCTCTAGTTTTAATTCTCTCATTGAATATTAACCCTCTCTCTTCCAAATTTTATATTACCTTAGTGAAATTAAAAAAAGTTAAAAAAGAGCAAATCACAACAAAAAACACTCTTCAAACTCCGCAGTCACTGAAGTTACACCCTTGCTCCAACCCAGTAATAAAGTAGCTTGTTCCAAAATAAGTTTCATGGACTTCACTTCAAAAAGAGACGCTAAAGGCCCAGAAGAGAGCTCCTGCAAGAGAACAGGGCCAAATGCAGCCCAGGAAGTCATCAAGTATCTCTCCGTTTCCTGAACGACCCTGGTAGCCAATGGAGATAAGCTCTTAACATGTCTTTCAGTGTTCTATTCTATTTAGAGCTTATATGCCTCTTTAATTATTCTCCTTTTACTTTATCCATTAATAACCAGCTTTTAGTGGAGTTCTCTCCAAAATTTGGCAATGCTAATACTTGGTCTAGCTGGCAGCTTTATTTAGGCTGGCTACATTGAATTGGTCTTTACCGAGGACCTATTTCCTGGATTATTTTTCTCCTACTGGGACTAACAAAAGATAACATTTTTCTTGCTGGTTCTGATTTGTTTCTAGAGTTTTTCACTTGCCTATTCTTTCTTTCTTGCCCGAAAATGATAAATCCTCACTTCCTTGCTGACTGCCAAGGTCCCATGTGTTGTGCAGAATTCAGACACTTTGTTTAATATCAGCTTGTCCGAGCAGTAGTTATGCAGCAGTGTCTCTTTCACAGGGTTTGGATCATTTTTAATGTGCATTTGCAGCATATTTGTATGACATCTGGACATTCACTCAGCAGTGATTTGAAAACCTCTTCATTTACCCTTTTTCATCCAAAAGGAACTGGAACAGAGAACAGACTATTTGATGGCCACAGCTTTATTCTCTATATACTGTAAAGTAACAGCTTAACCTGTTGGATGAGGCATTCACTAGCAAGTCAGTGTTGTGTACACAGTGATCCTGAACACCCCAGTTTCTCAGAGAAAGAACTTCTGCCACTAAACCAGAAAAACCTCTTCTCTCCAACCCTTCCCCTCCCCAGTTGAGTTTATAAAAGGAAATGGTTAGGGATATTCATTGTTATCTGATCCAAAGGGTATTAATTTAGCTGAAGGGCCTGACCTGCTTTAACCAGGACTTCTAACAGAAGTGTAGGTACCTCAGAGAGCAGCTTGAAAATGGGACAAGTTGTTGTTATGGGGTGCAGAAAGAAGAGCAGGACTATCAGAAGAAGCAGAGAAAGTAGCTTCTCACCCTCCTGTACCTTCACCACTGGTTTGTTTGTATGAAAGTTTACAGGATCCTTTTCCTTCATCTGGCAGCACATCCATCCAGTCCATACCCACAGAAAGTACCAGAAGGATAAGCCAGAAACTATTAATAAAGTCAAGGTTGCCTTGCACCTCAGCCTAAAGCGCCTTTACTTTCCTTCCTTACCTGAAGGATTAATGTGATTACCAATGATTATTTAATTCAGCTGGGTGTTCCTTCTGCCTCTGAAAGAAAGGTGAAATGGAGCCTGAAGAGACTATGAGTGCTACCAGATCCGAAAGGAAAGGATAGGGCTACCTGAATACTGAAGCCTGACTTCTCTGAGTTGCATTTCCACAGAACAAACCTAACTGCAGGAAGTTCTCCATACTTAGCCAAAGAAGACACAGGGCAGGGAGGATCCAGCAAGGTCTCAATCAACAGTCTGTGATTTTTGCTTCACAGATGTGAAAAATGGGGGAAAATTCCTATACCTCCAAGGGTTCCCTTTCATACCAACACTTCAAAAGATCAATTGCAAATAAATTAAGACAAATCCCAAAACACCGTATGTCCTGGGGGCAAGGGAAGATGCACTCCGTCTCTGTCCTTTTCATGTCAGAGGAGCAGCTACAATATGGCCTTCCAGGGCATATGGTGCCCTCACAGGAACACTGGTGTGACATAGTTGGCAGGGAAGAGACCCAGTTCCCCACGCAGACGTCCTTTCCACCATGATGGGTTGGAGCTGTCCAGGACCTCTAAGATGTCTCCGCTGCGGAAGCCCAGCTCGTCATGCTCCAAAGCATCAAAGTCATACAAGGCACGGACCCATAGCGTTCGCTGGAAAGGAGACAGAAACAAGCAGGCAAAAATGAGCCACAACTCAAAGTTCATCCACCTCTCACCCCTCTTATGCCCCAGGCTATTCACTAAGAGAGGTCAAGCCATGCTGAAATTGAGACCATCTTGCAATTAAAACAGGAAGTGGCCAAGATGCCAGGAAGGAGGGACCAATTTACTGGGACACCCAACGGATGGTGCTTGTGTTCTCAGCAGCCTCAGTATATTCATGAGTGTTTGCACCACAAGGTGAAAAGTCAGATGGAGAGCAGATCCTTAGGAAATAGTGTTTACATGGCTCTGTCTCTTCTGCTCTGTAAGATCAGCCATAGTAGCTACGTTTGAAAACAGTTTGAAACCAAGAAGAGCTCCCGTCTGAGTCCTGCTGAGCTGTATGCTGTAAGCGAATGGCTCTGGGGAGGTGAGCTGGTGCTGACACAGGTATAGAAACGTGTCCTTGGCCGTCAGAGGTCTATGAGGGTTACACAGAATCATAAACCAGTGTGTGTTGGAAGGGACCTTTAAAGGTCATCTAGCCCAATTCCTCCTGCTGTAAGCAGGGACATCTTCAACTGTATCAGGTTGCTGAGAGCCCTCACCATTCTGACCTGTTCCAGTGTTTCACCACTTGTAAAAATGTCTTACATCTAGTCTAAATCTACCCGCTTTTACTTAAAAACCTTTACCCCTTGTCCTGTTGCTGCAGACCCTACTAAAAAGTTTGTCCCCATCTTTGTCCCCATCTTTCTTATAAGCCCCTTTTAAGTACTAAAGGGCCACAATGAAGTCTCCCTGGAGTCTCCTCTTCTTCAGGCTGAAAAACTCCAATTCTCTCAGCCTTTTTTTCATAGAACAGGTGCTGCAGCCCTCTGATCATTTTTGTGGTCCTCCTCTGTACCCGACCAAACAGGCCCATGTCTTTCCTGTGCTGAGGACTCGGACCTGGATGCAGTACTCCAGGTGGAGTCTCACCAGAGCAGAGTAAAGGGGCAGAATCACCTCCCTGAACCTGCTTGCCATGCTTCTTTTGGTGCAGCCCAGTTTGTGGTTGGCTTTCTGGGCTGCCAGCACACATTGACGGCTCATGTCCAGCTTTTATCCACCAGTAGTCGCAAGTCCTTCTTGGCAGGGCTGCTCTCAGTCTCTTCATCCCCCAGCCTGTATTGATAGCAAAGGTTGCCCTGACCCAGATGCATGACCCTGCACTTGGCCTTGTTGAACCTTGTGAGGCTCTCGTGGGTCCACTTCGCAAGCTTGTCCAGGTCTCTCTGGATGGCATCCTGTCCCTCAGGTGTGTCGTTGACACCACGCAGATTGGTGTCATCTGCAAACTCGCTGAGGGCACACTCAATATTGCTATGTCATTGATGAAGATAATAAACAGCACTGGTCCCCATATAGACCCCAAAGACATATGACTTGTTGAGGGATCTCTATATGGAGGTTGAGCTGTTGACCACTATCCTCTTGATGTGACCGTCTAACCAATTCTTTATCCACCTAACAGTCCATCCATTGATGTCCAGATAGACAACATCCATAGCTCCTCCCTTGTCCACTAATGTAGTCCATCACAGAACACCGCTAGGTTGGTCAGGCAGAACTTGCCCTTGGTGAAGCCATGCTGGCTGTCTCAAATCACCTCCCTGTCCTACCATGTGCCTTAGCATAGCTCCTAGGAGGATCTGTTCTGTGATCTTCCCAGGCACAGAGATGAGACTGACAGGTATTTGGTAGGGTCCTCCTTTCTACCCTTTTTAAAATTGGGTCCCTTTTTCCAGTCACCAGGGATTTCACCTGACTGCCGTGACTTTTCATATATCATGTAGAGTGGCTTGGCAACTGCATCAGCCAGTTCCATCAGGACTCTGGGATGCATCTCATCACGTCCCATAGACTTAGGTATGTACATGTTCCTCAGGTGGTCACAGACCTGATCTTATCTTACAGTGGTAGGGACTTTGCTCCCTGAGAAAGCCAGCACACAGGCAAGCCTAACAAACATTGTAGAGAATGTTATTGCTATTTTGGGAACTTCTGGGGCATAGGGGAGGGTCTTAAACCTTCTTTGGACTTTCCCCTAGGTCAGCCCCTAAGATCAAAAGGATTTAGGAACTGCTTGGGTGTATCAGTTTATTTTGGGTTGGCACTTTAATGATCACTATGGTCAGATCTTTTTCTTATGAGCACTTCATCATAAGAGACTTTGTAGTCAACCTCTCATTTTGACTGGAAATCAGATTTTAAAGGACATAGTATGGGCTTATTTCCTGGGAGATTGTTGGCATCCACACCACAGGTCACATACAATTCGGGAGGCATGTTTTGTGGCACTGACAGAGAGATCTGTATGAAGACAGACCATTGTTTGGTAAATCTTCCATCCTTAGGCATGGCTCCTAGTTATTTAGGTGGACATATAGACTTTCCTCTAATTGGGTTTGGTAGCTCCTCCATCACTGATGGGGTGTGGCAGACAAGGACATTTTTTATTCATTGCCACAGTCTCTGAGGGATAAAAGCCATTGTATTTTGAGTTGGATTATAATAAAGATTTGTGGCTTTTTCTCAAATAAGCCATGTCTCTGTTTCCCAGTTTGTTCCAAATTTCCTAATCCAATCTGTCCTCTTTCTCTCACACTTTAGAAAGTTTTGCTGTCCTTCTCTTCTAGGTTCTGTGGTGGTTCTGGGCTAAGATGTGCATTTCCTCAAGGAAGAGGAGTGTTCCTTAGGTTACAGTCCTTGGAGATGATGGAGAAATACTTTGGAGTTGGCAGTGGAATTGTGGGCTGAGGCACAGAAAGACATCATGCTCTAATACAGGCATTTCATATAGTGGGAATTTGCCAAGCAGGCGATTACTTAAGGTCAACTGCCTTCAACGAATCCAGGTAGGGGAGCAGTCTGACATGTCTGCAGAGACATAGCTGGATCCTGCCCACATACACTGTGCTAAGAGACTCTGACAGATATGGGTGACAGGTAGGAAGATGGCATAGTAGGTCTGAGAGAATGTGCTAAGTGCAGACAAGTAAAACCGAGTGATGACAGGTCTTCTCAGAACTGAAGCAAAAGGTAGTGGAAGAGAAAGTGTGACTACAAGCATATTGCAAAACTGAAACTGCTGTAGAATGGCACAGTATCATGAGGCAACTCTCCATAGAACTTAAAGAGTACTCTACATCTAGCTACTGTGCTTAGGAAGGCCTGACTGTGGTGGCAGAGATACTTGATAGTCCCTTGCATCAGTGGACATGAAGCCCTTCTAGGAAAGATCATTAGGTTTTCAGAAACGTCTTCTGCTGGACCGGACCCATGCTTGATCCAAGCCCATGGGTGAGCTTGGGTTCATTCATAATGTCCTAGATGCCAATTGTGTTGAGCTCATGCCAAGTTCCCTCTTCTACTAAGTCTGCAGGTTATCCAAGACTGGCCTTGAGAGCAGTCCTACGGCTGTGCTCATGTAACACTATAGTCCTGCCCTAAGAGTGCCTGGGATAGAGTCTTGAGATTCAGAAACATCTCCTAAGATATGTCCCAACAGGCTTAATACACTAGTCCTCATGCAACCTCTGTGCAGGTGACATTGCCCAGACTGCTTGGCCATTTCTGAGAGACATGTTGAGTTGCGCAGATAGGGACTGCCGGGTGTGTCACCTACCGGTGTCTGCTGGTGCATGGGGTCCGTATGTCTCCGTTGCATAGCTGCTGCAGTTCCTTGGCTGTGATCCCTCAGTCCATGCAGCCCATCTTTCCTGTCCAGACTCCCACCATATCTACCCTAGAAAGACAACAGCAAGAGAAAAGTCATGAATATGCCGAGATGTATAAATGAGATACACAAAAGAGCCAGTAGTGGCCAATGAGTCAGGTTTCAAGCCCGAAGTAAATAATTATAGATGTCTGTTTCCAACACAGTCCCTGTGCTGCAGTCCTGCAAGCAATGTCCCTTATGGAAGAAGTCACCTTAGACTGTTGAAAATTGCCTGTCCTCAGCTGTATTCCACAGCTGCTGGGAAAAGTGGTCAGAGAGAGGCTTTTTTGACCTCTGGGACTTTTGGAGGAAAAACTAAGGCTGTTCTAACTGTCCTGCCCATTCCTTCCTCTTCCTCTGTCCCATATGCTGGTGGAATGTTAGTGATGCTGATGCAGCTGACTCTATATCTGAGGACTTGTTACTTTGCTTTTTGTTTGAGCTGTTCCACCCTGTAAAGGCAGGGAACAAGCCTGAGAATACAGGCGTCCAATTAGCTGAAGAGGAAAGAGGCAAAATCAGGTTCAAAGAAAAGCAGTCATATGACCGCTTATCTGAAGTGGTATCAACACAAATCAGCCCAGAGAGATAGAGGGGGCCCAGGCAAGATCTAGGGAGTGAGTTCTTTTTTGTCTGCTTAGCTGAGAGATGCTGAGTGTCTTCATCCCTCCAGGTCCTTAGTGCATGCACTAAGCTTTTTAATGATAACGGTGTGACAGAATCTGTTATCGTGTTAGTTCAGGTTGCAGCAGTGCTTCAGTAACACCGATCAGCTGTGTCAACACGGACAGGGAAGAACAACAGCTTGTACTTGCTGTTGCTTGTACACAGCTTTTGTCCTCTCTGTCTTGCTGCTTCCTTTCTTGCACCCACTCTTACAAAATCTTCTTTAGTCTCACTTGTGCTTTTCTCAGCTTAAAAGGTTTTCTGAGGATACCTGAGACTGAAGCACAATTGGCACCTCACCTGGCCCTGCCAGAAAGTGAGAGAACTCAATCTGGCTTTGCAGTTGCAAGACGATTCACTCCCATGAGTGTTTCTCTTCTGTATCAAATGTGGTTCATGCCTAGACTGTCCTCCAAAGAGTGCAGACCCTCAGCTTGGTCAGAGGCTGTATTAGCAGCCCCCTGACATGAAACACTGCTTGTCTGATGAGAGAACAGCCATTTCATTATTGTCCCTGGTCTTGCTAGATGGGAACTCTTACACCTTAAATGGTGTGGTTTTGGGTTCCTTCCCTCTGGTAGGGCAAGCCCTTTCCTTGGATGATGCTATGCTGTCTCTAGCTAGAGACATGAGCCAACCCCAGGAAAACTACTTCACCCCAAATTAATCAGGAAGAATTTTGAAGACAGCACCAGGTACTGCTGTTGTCCTCTCCATTCCTATGCAAAAAAAGGAGTAAAGAAACCCGACACATCAGGGATGGAACATAATGAAAGGGTGCAGAGAGAACCCAGAACAGGGAGGAGGAATGTTCTGAAAGAAACCAAACTCTCATGGGGTTACCATAGTCATTTCTCATCTGTGATGTGTTTTGTTGTGCTGAATATCAGTAGCATAATTCAGAAAAAGGAAACAGACTGCAAGGGTTCATTTGTCCTACAGACTAGAGAGGAGCTCCTGAAACCATGTATGTGCGTGCAAGCTTTGGGAGTGTTTTTCTGCACTTTCACTAGATGATACTTTATGTCCTTTCCTAAGCAAAGCAAAACACTTGACACCATTCTTTGCTTTCCAGTTTTTGGGATGAAGCCCCCAGAACTCCCTAAGAGTACTCCTAGGTTCCCAGTGAAAGGGCCACTGTGCACTGACTGCTGTTTTTTGCTGGTTTGTCAATCAGTCATGGATCACAGAGTTAAAGAAAAGCCCGTGTATTTATTACACATCAAAAGGGCTCCCCAGGCTGACACTATCGTTGCTGCTACTCCCATCTGAAGACCTAACTGACTCTGCCTCATAAAGCAGGTTCAGGGGCGGAGATTTTTGACAAAGTGACAGTTCACTTGCTACCAAGCAATTTAAGGCAAATGTTTCACGTGCCTGGGCTTGACATCACAGTCCCTCATTTCTGGTAGTACCTGTTGCTGATGCAGTATGGGGATAGGATGCTCCACATATCTCTTGGATACAGAAGAACGATCTTCTCCAGTGGCTCCACCCAGGTGAAATCCTTCCCGGGCTATCCGTTCCAGGCTCCCACCACGCCTCTCCTGATGGAAGAAAGATCACGAAAGTGAGGTCAGATTTTGCTTTCCACCACATCCTTGATAGAAGCTTAGAAATTGTTGCACATGGATCACTACCCTTTACCTTGGAGGCTTTTCCAAAGGGAAGCTCCTGCCCCTCGGAACAGAATGGCAAATCAGGAATCCTGTATTTTACATCTCTGTCATAGTCATTACCCATCTGAAGAGTGGGTTGTAAGGGGAAATACTGGGGTGATGTGAGGACCACCACAGGACCCAGACTCTTTTTGGAAATAACTGCCCTTGGACTTCATTTGTCTCTGCAATCAAATCTGTATGTCACTATCATTCTATCATATGGCTGTAGCATCTAGAAATTTGAATTGTGAACAGAAGCCCCACTGTGAAGAGTGCTAAACATCCCCTGCTGAGCCCATCACCATAACAAATGTACAGAGTGTTTGCCAAAGCAAACTTGACTCCTGTTCTTTCATTCGCCTGTCTGTATCTTGGAGCAAATGCTGTTCCCTTTCTCGTCTCCTTCCTGTTCACAGTCAGACCAAACAGGTTGTTTTACTGAGATACATGCATAGGGTCTTCCTTTCTCCTTCCCCAGACAATTCTTTGCTGTGATCTCTCTCATAGCCTCTGTTTTATACCTTACTAATGCATTTTTAAAGCTCTGCAGAAGTGGTCTAGAATGAAACAACAAGACAAGCCTCTTTTTTCAGACTGAAAAATAAATCATCTTTTTTGGAGCCACCACAAATGACCCACATGCAACCTATAAAACTTTATTGCTGGAGTGAGCAAGTCACATATTTTCTGCCTTGCCTCTACCTGCACATCCTGGTAATTTAATATCAAAATCCGTTTCCCAGTAAAGTGAGACTTTTGTTACTGCAGTGGCCAGGCACGTTCACTCCCAGCACTGTGTGTGTAATGCCCAGCAGTCTCTGCTATGTCATTTGCTTGTTTTCCTGGCACAAACCCAGGGATTCATTGGACTGGGATTCCCCTGCCTTCTCAAACATCTACTACACCTTCCCTGAGTGCACAGCTTGTTCCCATATTGGCTATCTTCTTCTCAGCAGTACTTTTCAGTTTCTACCAGTCACTGTTCTGCCCTCGGTTCCTCCACACTCCTTACTGTGTTTGGTAGGTAACAGAAGAGGGACGATTCTTCTGAGCAGCCAAACTGTCAGCTGTAATAACAGCTACACTCTGAGTACATTAAAGGATGCTAGGAAACCAGGCTCAAATTCTTCTCATATGCAACCTACCGGTCAGCTCTCTACCTGCCCTTGTGAAACGTAGGCATTTCAATATGGATGCGTAAGGCATCTTAGAATTTCAGCTCTGCCTTAGCACACCTTTAGCAAAGCACTTCTATGCTGATTTGCAGCACTGCCTGTTGCTACCCAAAACAGAATCAGAAAATTCTGCTCAATTTTATAACTGTACATACCACTGAATCCACTAATGCAGTGATGTGACTGGGTTTCCAAGGTCAGATCCTCTCCCTAACCCCAAGACACCTTCATGGTCTGAATTTCTTCCATGGAAAGGTTTCTTTCTGGGAAACTCATACAGATATTTTTTGTTTACCTTCTCTTCCCAGCTGTTGTCCCTGAGGAGGATCTGCTTTTGCCTGGAGATGGAAGTTGTCTTGTAGTAGTCCACCAGCTTGTTTAGCGAGTGGAATTTCTCTGTCCACAAGTAATAGTTACCCTTTGAATCCCGCATTACTTTGAAGTGTTGCACATCATCTTCATGCCTGGATCCAATTGGAAAAGTAAGAGATCATCAGCCAGATCACACCTTTATCTTTTTTTGAGAAAGGTTTTTTCCAGAAGGGCACCAAAGCCTAACTTTACTGAGTTTATTGGTGTTTACTGGTGTAGACATAGCCAGAATGTTTTCCTGCATTCCTCCCAGATACTTTTTGAGCTCCCTGAATCTGAAATATCTTGGGAAAGATATTGCTAAGCGCTACTCTAATTTAAAACTGGTTATCAAATTTTTGACTGAAAACTGGGAAATCAGCTTTCTGATTTAAGAGCCCTGCTTTGAAGCAAATGCTCTGGAGAAGGGCTGGGCTACAGGAACTTGCTGAAGTGCAATTGGGGCTGCAAGCAACTAAAAGCCATTCCTGTCCAATAGCTGTTTAGTGACCTGTGGGAAATGAGTTAACGATATAATAGTCATCTCTTAATGGGTAGTAGTGGAATTCCTCAATTCAGTAACCAGAGCTGTCAGGGAAATAAAACAAGTGGAAGACACATTTTGTACTGTGGGAGATGTCCCATGTACCACCCTGCTTTGCTGCAGCTCTTTCAGAGAAACAGGTCACCAAGGTATGCAGCTTTGGAATGGGGCATTCACCGTGTCGCTTGAAAAGAGGCAGAAACTTTTGGGAAGCAGAAGCCTAATTTGTTCTTGTTCGCAACACAGCAGCGCTGCCAGTGACTGGCAGCATGGAAACTTCCCAAGAGGCGACATTAGAAATCCTGGGAATCCTGTCAAGAGGAGGCCAGGGACATCATTAAACAGGAAATGCAGCAAGAAAATGTGGTGAAAAGTAGGTACCTCACAGAGATGGAGAAGTCACCATGGGAGTTCTGACTGGCTCGCACGATGAAGGAGCCAACTCCTTTGCTCATAAGGATGTTTTCTGCTTCGTGGCGGGATATCCTCTCATCAAACCAGCTGTCAAGTGGGAAAAATCACGGACATGTGAATAAGAAAGGTGAATTAAGGTAAGGAACAAAAACTTTGAGGGTAGGGAGAACATGAATAAGCAGGGTGCAGAAAAGACAAAGGGATCAGAGGAGCCCACATGACTAATCCCAGTGGCCACGTACATGCTACGGTACAGGGTTTTGATGGGTGCACACCATTTCCTTTGAGTAGTAAAATCATGCAGATGCAAAGAAAACAACATAAGCTTTGGCCTGCTAAGAAGCAGCACTCAGCTGAATCTGTAATTACAGGCATAGTACAGTAAGGTGTTAGTAAAATAAATTTTAAATTCCAAATGTGCATGTGTATATACATAATTCTCTGACATATATATCAAATTGCTTTTGGTAAACCGATTGAAAATTACTGGACTATGATGGATATATTGCAAGGGACACACATAAATTTTTAGCAGAAGCAAGCCATGAAAGTTTTAGTAGTAATAAATTGGTTTCTGCAAGAGTTATAATACCACAAAATTGCAGAAACATAGAATACATAAGCACACTTATGTAAATTCAGCCAGGCACAACAAACAAAACTATAAGGAACCGGACAAATAACAAGAATGTCACCATAAACAGTAAAATAATACAGCGGCAATAAGAGTTTTTCAGTAGAGAAAAAAAATCATCATGTGCACTCAGATATGCCCATTCCACAGTTAGTAAGATCTACAATCTGCAATATTCCACCTTTACATAATGCTCAATTGCCTGTACTGCATTAAAATTAAGGACTGCTAATTTCATAAGCTCTGTCACTTCCACTTTTGAGTTTTGTTACGCTTTTCCTTACTATCATCACGTGTACATCGTGTGCTCATGATACATCACCTCAAATCAGACTTTATTCAGCATTTATAACCGATCTCAACAATTACTGAACAAGACAAAGAAGGGGAAAAAAGGCTCATCAAAAATAGGAGACGACTTTCTTCCCTACATCTGGTTGTAGCATCCAGCCTGAACTGCCTCAAAGTAGCAGACCTGCTACTCGTAGAAAAGCATCAAAGTGGAAATATTTCTTCACAGCTCTTGGAGAGACAAAGCGTCACAAGAAAAATGCTTGTGAAAAAAAGAAGCTGCTAGTGTCCCCGCGTGATGCCACAGCCCTGTGAAGGAGCAAACAAGAACAACTGTCTGGGAGTTCTCGTCCCCCCGAGGCCCAAAAGTACAAGCCCATATTTGCAGAGCACACTAATAACGTCCTTCAGCCCAGCCAAGCAGGCTGGTTTATGTCCTAAAAGGCTCTTAAGTGCCACCTCCACAGGGGACAGTGGCACTTATTTGTACCCTCAAAATCCCTGTACGCTCCCAGTTTGCCTGCTTGGGGCACCAGCGTTACAGCTGGGAAATGAAGGTATGCCTCTGGCTGGTCCACAGGTTTGGGTGTGCAGTCACCCGGAGAGGGAGAAAGGATGCGTGTCTGCCTGCGGGTGGGAGCAGGGCGGCACGTCTCCCTCGGTCCCCGAGTGACACCAGCTGTCACATCTGGTGTGGCATTGCACTGACCTCTAGCGCATCGAGAGGAACTGGCACGCACCTTGGGCAGGGCGAGGGAACGTGGGTGGTAGGTAGGCTCGGGGAAAGGGNTGGGGGGTGGAGAGAGGGGAAATTACATTTCTATAATTCGTTTTCAGAAAGATCTCTTGCTTTTTCTTTTGTGCTCAGCCTGTGTCTCCGTTGCCAAGACTTCACATCGTGACTGTGCTCCTCCTGTCCGAGGAGAACTAAATGCAATTCCTGCCACATCCCAGCGACATCCCCATGAGCCGCAGTGGCAAAGGAGTCACTTGGGAGTGACAGACAGCACCGAGAACCACTCAGCTCTGAAAGAACAGGGGATGCTTCAGGGTAGAAATAAGGTGTGCTGGCACAACTTCGTACAGCGTTACGGCAATCCTTGCCAGCCTTAAACTGCAGGGTGTTAGAACCAGTGCTTCCTCCAGCATGTCATCCTTTGGGCATGCACGCGTGCTCCTGCCAGTACTCTGTGGAAACACGCAATGGTGGTGCAGACGGGTTCCGTCACACTTACGGGGGAACGTGAAAATCAATGAAGTTCTTCGGAACGTAGCCCTCTTGACTTCTGAGCTCAGCCTTGTACCACTCTTCCTGGGAGCTCAAAATCTGCAATGGAGAGATGGATGGAATAAACGCGTCTCCCAAGAAATACAAAAGTAGCCAAGATTCTAGAATTTCTTGTAGGAATAGAAGAGAATTCTATATAGGCTCTGCTTCCCACCCACCGTGCAGCAAGGTTGGTGGCTGATGGCCACTTCAGAGCAAACAAAGCAATAGAGGAGGCCATGCAGAATTGGAGGGATTGCCTGGTAACTTTAAGCCTTCATCTGAATGCCTGTCCAAGTGTCTGGGGACGCTGTCTGCATGTCTCTCCCTGTGAAATGGAGAAATTCAGCTCTGAAGGATCTAATATGGGTTAGAGGAGTTCTCTGTGCTGCTTTTAGTAGTTGGTACTGCAGCATCTCAGTTTCACAAGGGAGAAAAAACATCTGTGACAGGTATGGAGGGATATACAGCTATATCTGTGTGTGTGTTGCCACTGCACAGATGTTACCATGTACTCTCATTTTGCAAGAGATTCTAGCCACCCTGAGCTTTGCCAAGGTGGATAAAAGGGAGGCAAAAAGTATTTCAAAGCCACTATTACACTTTAAGAGATTTTAGGATAGCAGGAAGCCAATCCACAACGCACACTGGAGCAGCTTCAAGTGTGCTCACATTAACGTTGACTGTAACAGTCCTTAGGGACTGCACTGCTGACCAGGGACTGCCCAAATTCACTGCTCCCTGGCTGGTGGCCCCTGATACAGCCCTAAGCTAGAGAAGAGAGGACAGGGATATAGCCACACTGTGATTTTACTGCAAATGTTGCAGTCATTGGTGTTTAGTTTGACATTCTGGCTCCTGGGACAGAACTCCACTTTACGAAATAGAACATTTCTGTTCTCTCTGGTTTTGGAGAGAAGCCTGAAAGCATGAGCCATGACAGTTTTAAAAGGAGAAAGCAAGTGTAAAAGACTTAATTTAAAATCTATTGTTAACAATAGTAATAGTTGTTTTGTAAGCCAATCTCACATTTTTGGAAGCTTAACACACATTCTAACTGCTTGATGTTGGCAACAGGATGTTACTGTCTCTGGGGCCAATTCTCCATCACCTTTCCCGCCATGCAGGCCTTTTTTATGCATTTGGATACATCATGGTTGGGGAATAGAAAGCTGTAGAATTCCCTGCTTGTATAGTCACTGCTTCCCCATCCCTGGGTGCTGGATTAAGGCTCTCTTTCGCTGCTTTGACCAACCAAAGGGGATGATGGTTGCTCCCTGCTCACACTCAGGCCCTGCTCTGTTGGCAGCAAGGGTTCCAGCAAGACCCACCTGCTGGTTCTCAGTGCAGGGCTGGCAGGTTTCTCTCAGTGTGTCATCCTCTCAGAGAAGGATGTAGTGTGGGGGGTGAGAGGGTGGATTTCCTCCTGTCACTGCTGGTTTAGGGCCTCATATTTCCTGTTTTCTAATCTCTACATCAATACTGTTCATCTTATCTTCTTTATAAATCAGAAAAAGACAGCCAGCAGGTTGTGCAAGCAGCAGTAGGGGGCTCATGACAGGGTATGAAGGTATATGCGTATAAGCCAGAGGAGAGATGTTACCCAGGTTAATTTACTTTTTCTATGGCTTGGGCGGCTTGTTTACCTCAAGGATGTTAACCCAAGAGGCAGTCTGACTGTTCTGGTAGTGAAGAATAATAATACCAATGTGTAGTGTTACTTGACACTTTTCATCACTAGCTTCCCACATACTTTGAAGGAAGCTCTAGCTTATATTTTACAGGAAGGGAAATTGAGGAACAGAATGAAAAATGATCTGGCCAACACCATCCTCCAAGCCAGGGACTTCATGAAACAACAGTCTCCTGAAGAAGAAGATATCAAGTAAAGATCGCAGGACAGTAAGGGTATGGGGACTACTTTTGACTTAAGGAAGAAATAGGAATGAGAGTGTTCATCTACACTGAAGAGTGGCAGTGATTTCCCCAGGACCTTCCCATAGATCTCTGGAAGAAAATAGTATTTGATCTTAATGAGTTCTGGATGCCATCAGCTGTGTCTAATCTTCAAGGATTAAAAGGCCAATAAAATAAAAAATGGTGGTGATGGAAGAGGCAAGGTTGAGACTAAATATCTCATTATTAACTGGAATAGCTAGGACTGTACAGGGAAGTAGAGAAGGCTTCCTAGCCAAACAGGGGCTTAAATTCATTGTTGTATGTAATTTCTTTGGACAGTGGAGGAGTTAAAGCCTTGTGAAGGAGTTATACTCAGGCATTTTCAACTGAAACAGAACAGGTATGCTAGGGGCTGAGAAATGGATAAATAATTAGGGTGGAACAGCATGTGACATCACCTGTGGGACTTTGATAGGGTTAGCAAGAACTGTTCTACCCTAACACATGCAAATAGGCTTTAAAGAGACTCTTACATGTTCTGTATTGTGTATGATCAACTCTACTTTTGCCATTCTCCCACTGCTAAAGTCCTGTGAGGCTGTATATAATATTAGCCCAGGACCTCTAAACTCTTACATTATGTGGGTAACAGACTATTTCATGGACTTTTCCTCTTCTATTTACAATTGCCTAAAACCCCTGTGGTAACCAAGAGTGATTACAGTGAAGTTACATATAAGTTCTATAATGCATGATAACTATCTTTTAAACAGTTTAAGAGCTGGAAATAGAGAAGACTGCAATCTCTCTGTACCACACTCATCCTGCTTGCCTTTAGACATATCCTGAACGTGGTCATTCTCGACTACCTGTAGAGACAATGAAAACAGACAGGACCCTCAAAATCCGTCTAACGAAGAACTGGATCTCTGTCTCGCTGAAGGTACTTATCCTTCCCGCTGACTACTGGAGGACTGTAGGGCAACTAAATACGTAGTTTATGGACCTAAAATCTAGTGAAGTGGACAAAGACTCAGGCAACTTAGAATTTGTTAGTTGAGCTATAGCGAGCCCCATGGGAGACAAGTGTCCTGCATTTCTATCCCAGCTTATAGGTGTCTGTCTTCATCAGTTTTGTCAAAGCAAAGGGGAGCATAGAAAGAGCTGGCAGCACACTCAGAAATGCTGTTTAGTCAAGTCTGGGGCTGTACTTACCTTCAGCATATCCCCAGCCTGGAAGCTCAACTCATCCTCTCCAGAAGCACTGAAATCAAACTTGGCGATGGCTTCCATACTGTGTCTTGATGGAAGAGCAAAGCTGGAAGAAGTATATGCTTGTCAACATCTATGAGCTGCTAGGGCTGCTGAGTCGAGCCTCTAGAAAGCTTATAGCCTATGCAGTGATTTGTACATGCGTGAGCATGTGCCAACTCTTGGTAGACAGTAGTTACTAGACATGGAAAGCCATTTAACAGGTAGAAGAGTTGGTATGGCCACGAGGCTATAATTATCTCAAGTCAGTAGTTTGAACAACTCATTGCTGCAGAGAAAGGGATCTGTCAGAATAAGCACGCACTATTTCATGGGGAATTTTGCACACATCACCCAAATACACCGGTAGCAAGGAAAAAAATTCTGTATAGACCAACCACTACTCTGTCACAGTTCCTAATAAAGCAAGTGACTCTGTCATGCAATAGAAGAACGTATTTGCGTCCTGCAATGACTTACTCTTTATCTCAAAAGCGAGACAAATAATGGACAAAATGAACAGCCTGCAGTAAATATAAACTGGACAGGAGCCACAATGCTGAAGGTTAAAAGACTTTTCTCTGTGATGGCTTAGCATGGGTGACCAAAACTTTCAGCTAGAAAAAAATGTTTGCTGAAAGGCTGTGTTCCTTATTCTGGAGCAGGCAGGGAGTGAAAACGTAGCACTGACAAATTTAAGGCCTGCACTTACTCTTACCTCAGTGTTGGTAACCCAGGGGCCTCAAACGTACCAGACAGCTTGCAAATCAAAGTCTGCTTTTCATCATCACAGCAGATGTGGCAGGGGAAGTAGCAATATGAGCTTTGCTTCTTCACCACTTCCTGCTCATGTAACTCAGATGTACCCCAGCAGGACCACTTCTATAATCAAGAGAGTTACTAATTTCCCATGGCTGGCTCCATGGACCCTGCAGCCCAGCAGTGAGGCTGCCAGTGACAAGACAAGAAGTAGCCAGGCTGTACCGTGTTAAGCAAGCGCTCTGTTGGTAGATGCTCTTGCAGCCCAGCTTGTGAAGACCATCAGACAGCTCCACTACAGAAGTAATTTTTATAGTTATTAAACTAGGTTTGTCTGGGAACAGCGATCCTGAAGCCAAAGATTCCATTACCTAACTTCACCTCTCACAGATACACCCAGAATTTATGGCTTAAGAAAAACCAGAAAGCCCTAGAAAGAAGCCATATGAACAACACTAGTTAGGGAGCTATTTCTCGTCTACTGTGAGAACTGAGATAGGAACTCCAAAAAATAAAGTGCTGATACTGAGCAAGATCCAAAATTATGCTGCTTCAAAATCAACAAACTTCTTCTCTGTAATACCTGCTATTAGCTTCCTCCTTTGACACACAGCCCAGGAATTTAGCTACCTGTGTACCAAGGATCCAGGGCTCAGCTCTGACACAATGCAACTTGCCTCAAGCTGCTGAGAATGAGCTGGAAGAAAGTCTACAGGGCAAAAATTATAGACAGACGTTGGGCTGTTGAGGCAGCACCAGCAATAGCGCAGGGACTCAAGAGGAAAAGCACCAACGTGGAAAGGTATAAAATTTCAGAGAAAAAACCAAAACCACAGGAAGTTTAACTTGGGATACTCAGTGTAGCTGAGGACCAGTCATGAATCATTGGGGTCTCCAAGTGGTGGTGTCAGTGCCATCAGTCCTGACTGAGCTGATGGCAGATGGCAAGCAACTGTGGAGGCCAACTCTCCCCTCCCAGTTGATGCCTGCCTCACCAGCAAAGAATCTTTAGATGCCTTTACACAGGTGAGGAGTATGCTAATGCTAAGCCTAAAATCCTAGCTTGTTCCTTTCATTGTTAACTGTGTAAAACAGTTGTTATTTATTGGCTAAATTATGTATTTGCTTGCACTTTGCACTTGACGAAAGATGCTCAGGATAAAGTGATCCACAAAAGGGGCATCATCGGAGATCAGTTCTGAGACTTGTTATATCTCATGCCTAATTAGAAAAAGATCTTCACGTCCTTCTGACTGGATTTTGTTAACACTCTCTTTTTTTTGCTGCTTATAGGTGAATTTGTATTCACGTGACTGATGCGAGCCAGGTGGCATCAAAGCAAATTTTTTAGCAGTCCACAGGCAGCTCTGCACATTCAGCCTGAGCCCGTCCTACAGCAACTGGGGTGGTTTCAGTGTTGGGGCGTCCCGTGTCGGTTGGGGTACATAGCTCTGTTGTGATCTGCTGTGCACCTGCTATTCCAACCCGCAGCCTTTGGGTTTTGTCAATATACACCAATATTGAAGCATAATATAATACCCTATATTTTACCAATGTGCTTCATTTCCAGCCTTCAGTTTTCCAGCTATTCCAAATGTTTTCACCCCCTTTTATCTCTCTGTCAGCTTACCAATTCCCCTCAATTCTTACTTTGGATACCCTTTGCAGATCTGCAAATATAGCTTAAGTTCGCTCTTTGATTGCCCCACTCTTTATTCCAGGCGTTGGTGTAACTCTGCAGATGCGACTCCGGTCTGATTTGAAAACTGTCCTCTATTCTTGCACTGACATTTTTGGAGCTCCAGTCTATTACCTCCCACAGCCACTGTGAGCACCTTGCATGCTAACAGAGCGTATGGGAATTAAATCAGAGGGGGAATTAACCATGGAGGGAAATAGTTAAACAATGATATGCTTTCATGGAAAAGAACTGGAGAAAAAGACTAGGCGAGAATTACTTTAACGAGGGATATTTTTCAGTGTTTTATCTTGCAGTGGTAGGCTGCTGCAGAGGGATCACAGCCAGCAGTGCAGATGAATTCTGGAACTCCTAAATGCAGAGCACTAATCCCTGCTTGAGAAAAAAAAATTAAAAATCACACTTAAAAACAATAAACTGTTTAAATACAAATCCTTTCTTTGATTTTTGCCCCTTAATCACAGAAGAGACAATGGGGGTTCTCTCTGCAGGAGGCAAGAGGGGAAAGAGCCTTTCATTTTTCAATATCCCAAATGTTAAAGATGCTACTGGAGATGCAACCACCGTCAAAAGGAGAAGTGTTTGTGAAACAGTTAAAATCTACTCTCTCACCTCCTTTTCAATTTCAGCAATCCCAACCTCGGGGAGAGACCAGGAGACTGATACCTCTTCAAACAATCTAACACATGGATTAAATGTGCTTTTCATTGCCAGCGGCTGGATTTAGAAGTGACTCAAATACCATACGCAGTGTTGGCCGTGTTGATAAATCAGCAATGCAGTAATGCTGTGGCCTTAAGCTCTTCCCCCACCAACTACTAAAGCAACACTTGCCAATAATCCTGTCTTTGAACTCCAGCCTGCCACTTTTCATCACCTGAACTTCAAACCAGTTCTGGTTTTCTGATCCTGTTCCTCCTACCATCTGTAACTCGAGAATCCTCACCCCACATGGGTCAGTGCTGGGCTCTCATGAAAACTCGCCTGCCGGGGGCCCATTCTTTCCCTCTCTGCATGTGCGTGACTTCAAGCACCACCCCACGGCACAGAGAGATGGGATTTTTTTTTCTTATTGTCATAACTTACATTTCTCAAGCACCTTTTATCCTAAAGGACAGCACTGCAGTTTGCAGGGAGCCAGATTCTGCTTTTAACTGCCTGGTGCAGCTCCTTTAAGCTTTCGAGTAACCAAGGACAATTTTAGATCCTGCGTAATGTTCTGTGTGAAGATCACCTTTGTACAGAGTTTAGCATGAAGTCTACGCAGTGTTCAAGGGAGGATTTTTCAGTTCTGAGTGCGAGTTGACCAGTACCTTCCATTTTGTGCTGGCTCTCTGCGGGGAGGTGAATTTTCTCTGTGGTTCCCCATTGTGACAAGCTCCAAGGAGCGTAAGGCCACCGCAATTCAGGTGGGATCGGAGCAGCAGAAGATTCATAAAAGGAGAAGTGAAAAGCAGCGGGGCTTTGGAAGCACTGGGTAGGTATTTTAGCTTGGCAGACTGCCATTCCTTGAGCAAGAACATCATCATCTCTCTCTCGATGAAAAGAGCCAAGGCCTAAATCATGTCAGCAAGCAACACAGCCTGACAGCAGCCTCCCGAAGAGTTGAACACCGTTACCCTACACCAAGTTGGGTCAGCATCCACTAGTGATAATGCTAGGGAAGGTCACCACCTAGGAAGAGTTCACCACTCAGGACTGCCCAGGCTCAACCCTGCTCAATCTCACGTATTAGCATCACAGAGGAAAGGCATAGTTGCAACAACGTGCCTGCTTAAAGGAACTATACGAACAAAAGTTTTTATTTTTATGCCCACAACACGCACATCTCCAGTCTGCAGCTCCATCCAGTGAGGGTTTGCACCAAGATATACAGCACGAACTACTGGGTCTTTGTTCGGCTCCCTAAGAACAACCTATCGGGCTGACAAGCAACTAGGGACTACATTCAAACCTGAACATCTCAACAGAAACTCCAGATGACATTTAATCAGAAACAATGGAGACGGGACCCGTTATCTAGGAGAGCTGTGATAGATAAAAGCTTTGTTTTCACCAGCTAAGCCACGTACAAGTGGCATGGGAATATTTCGTTCCAAAAACACAAACCTCTTGCTACGGAGTTAACGGTGCAGCTTCACTGACTGTCAGTGATAAGGTAAAATTTATAACGGAGAACAAGTCACTGTAACACCCAGCACTATTGTGTTTAAGTCCTGGCTATCCTGCCATCCAGCACAATGTACAGCACTTGGGCTGAGCCTCTGTGAGCAGACAAAAAAATCCTCCTAGGAACGGGATTCACAGATAAACTCTTGGGACTCTATAACCAACTGCAGTTGTTAAGAAAGGCCCCAGACTAGGACAAGTGCTTAATCCCCCTGGGTCTTCTGTGCTACTTCCAGTCATGACAGCGTAGAGCTGTGCAGCAGCGTGGGAAGCCAGTGCAACAGCAGCCCCAAAGAGAGCAGCACGATACCGCCCTGTATTCTGAGAGTATAAAATGATGAATCTTGGCTGTGCTGGAAGGGTTGGTGTGAAGGAACGAGGTGAGGGGAAACCACCTCCTTCTGCTTGCCCACCTCCTCCCTCTCACTTTCCAGCTGGTCAGATTTGGCTGAGGCACAAGGATTTGTCCCACAAAAGCACTACCCTGTTGTGGAAGATGATGAACAAGATGGCACTGGGATCCCATGCTCTTCCCCTACCGCGNCCTCCTTAGTACCTTGCCCACACAGCTCCCCCGACTCGAGTCTCAGAGCCACGACCACCCCATACCTTGTAGCAGCTCTCTTCTCCTCTGGCACTTTGCTAGAAAGCAGGAGGTGCGTTACCATCTATCTAAGGGAAGGAAGAGAAGGAGAGCTCAGCCTATGTCAGGCTCCTCCCTGCAGTGATAGTGTGCCACATCAGTAATGGGTCCACGTGTGTGGATGAGGACAGTCAGGAGTGGGCATGGGGGGCAGAGGCACGGAACAGTCTCTGTCACGAGGCAGAGTGGGGCACAGACAATCAGCCTCTAATGCTGAAAATATTTGGTATGCTACATATTTAAAATGGTGGTGTCGGTTCAAAAGGACCTGCCCTTTGCTGCTGCCTCAACCCAGGTTGGTTTAACAGCTGAATAAAGGAGGGTTCTGCCCCTCAAAAAATCCCAGTTCTGCCCAAATAAGGAAAACAGAAAAGAACACAGCTGTGGTAAGTTAAATGAGAAACCATAATAAGTCTGTTGAAAAGCGTGTCTCGAGGAACAAGTAGCTGAAGACATAAAAACATGTAATAAAATTATTTTCAAAGACAACAGAAGCAGGAAGCCTGCCAGAGTGTCTGTAGGGCTGACAGATGATTGAGATGTAAGAAGAGTGCTCAAAGAAGATAAGGAAGAAGGACAAAAGCTAAATGAATTCTCTGCATCCGTGCATCTTCTGCGGGGAAGTAAGGTGGTCCCCCCATTGGGGTTTTCTTTGCAGAAAAGAGCCAGGGGAACTGTCACAAGCCAAAGAGTTGGAAGAAAAGGTTTTGGGACTAAACAGTAAATGAACAAGAGTAAATATAAAGATTTTATACTTTAGAAATCTTAACTGAAATCTAACCTGAACATGAAATGGTAAAGGCTGAGCAATTAAGCCATAGCATACCATGTTAAGACCTAACCAGCCTCAGAACAAGGAGAAAAAAGCTGAAAACACAATTCCAAAGCTGGAAAGGCATTTTGAGGTGATGCAAGGGGCAGGAGGTCTAACTTCTGTATGCCTGAAATAGATATCAATAATAATAAAAAAAATAATTACTCTGCATAAAAGAGAAACGACATCGCAACCGCCCCTCTGCTCAAATCCTGGTTCTTTGAAGGAGCCGATGAGCATGTGGATACTGGTGATCACTTGATATAAAACTTCCATTTCTAAATCCCTTTTGATGAAGTCTCTCACTGAAGACTGTTTGAAAAAACCTCCTAAGCTCTCTAAGAATAAGAGGGAAGGTCCTATAGAGGATTAAATAACTTGAATGAGCTGTTCAACATCTTGATAAATTATCTGGGGAAAAAAATGTAGTGACAAAGCTAACTGATGAGGAAAAAGAAAAATCAGAGTAATACAAATTAAATCTGATCACAAAGACTTGCTGTTGATTTTCAAAATACCGTTGAAATGCAAGATAAATCTCAGTGCTGATTACTGCAAAGTAACGGACGTGGGAATAAACAACCATAACTATATGCACACAGCAATGAACTCAAAATTAGCAATTACCACGCAAGAAAGATACATTTGAATTGCTGTGGATAGTTCTATCTAAATGGCAGCTCAGTGGAAGTCACAAAAGCAGGTTAGGGAATGCCAGGAAAGCGATAGAGAACAAACCAGAAAGCAACATCATGTCACTATACAAATCCCTAGGACACCTGGTGGAATATTTGTAACTTGAATACTGCCCCTAGTTCTTATCCCTCCATCTCAAAAATGGAAAGAGTAGCATTAGATATACTAGAGAGAAAGTAATTAAGGATGGTGAAAGGAATGGAAAGTTTCTGAACAAGGAAGGGCCAAATTAAACAGACTAGGATCCTTCACCCTAAGAAAAAAGTTGACAGAGGAATAAAAACAAATGCAATGTAGAAAATAATGAGAATCACGGGAAACACAAACAGGAAATTTTTATCCATTGTTTCTCATAACATAAGCTCATTTTCATGGGTGTTGAGATCTGAGAGGCCCTAGTGAAAGAAGTTCTGCAGTGTAGTTGCCCTGTTCTTACCCTCCATTGCCAGGCTGCTGCTGCTGGGCACAGCATCATGGCCTGCATGGAACTGTAACTGGACCTGATTCATGCTTTCTTATAAGCCATGGTACTTCACAGAAAGTACCACAACGTGCTAGTTTAAGGCAACCACAGGCATTGGCAGTCCCCTGTCCTTCCCAACTTTGTGGAGGCAATAATCTCTCTGGAATTTATTTAAAACAGAGGTAGGCTGTAAATTAGGAAGTACTCAAACCAGCGAGGGGTAGGGACAATGAGAATTCCCTCCGAAGAGGAAAATCCCCAATATATTTTGCTAAAAAAATATACAGGTGCAGAAAGCAGGGGACCATAAGATGAGTACAGCAGCTAACTCTTGTCATGGAGTGAAAAGTTTAACCTGTGGCTATCACCATACCTATCAGGAATATAATCTTCTGTACAGGCAGGTGAGACACAAACTCTCACAGTCTTCCTGGTTTTAAGCTATGTTCATTCTCATGCTCTGTGAATGGCCTGACAGTTTACATTACGTTACACATTAGACCGACCTATTTTCTCTGTTTCTACCACGATGTGGTCTAATGGGCCCCCCAGCAAGAGCGCTGCTGTGAGCTGTCACTCGTGATTGCTGCCTCACAACACTACAAAACACTGTGTGGATTCCTGCTAGGTATCCAGAACTATTCCAGGATAACATTAAATCTATTTAATATCAAGCCATAAAAGATGTGGCTTTCTATACCATAACCAATATACTCAATAGCAGCAAGCCCCCAGCAATGAGAAAGGACATGAAATAGGATAGGACGGGAAATAATTCCCTTTTCTTCCTTCACCATTTCTATATACTCCTCCCCTGTCACAGTTACAGTACACGTTAACCTCTTTGCCATCTAGAGTATGTGCATCACATCTATGTTGAGAAACTTGAAGATACATCTAGATACTTCATCCACAATGAGTGGAATCAAACTTTATGGGAAGGGTATTAGACTCTACACTTCCCTGTTTTAGCCAGTCTCTATTAGACAACTGGATAAAGCCGAACCCAGGCAGACAGGTTATTCCACCACTACCTGCTGCAGGCTTCTTATATCATCACCTGCTACTGGCACAAGCCAGATGGGACAGCTGAACCATGGCTATCATACAGTCTGGGAAGACCAGGATTTAGAAAGCTCGACAGAGATAAACTTATACACGCTTTTACATTTAGGCGAATGACCCAAAATAGATGTAGCTGCAAACTTGTCTGAAAACTGCCCAAGAATACATTGTCTCATGAAATTTTAGTAATTTCTTGCTGGGGTGGAATTTTCAAGAGAAAAAACTTTTTCCAAGGCAGTTTATTCATTTTAGTTTCTATCTGGAAAGCATGGGAGCAGACAGAAAGAAAAGAAAACAAGAGGGGAAAAAAAAAAAAAGGAAGAAAATAAAAAGGAAAAAAAAAAAGGTTATTTACAATAAAATGTGTAAATAAACTATTTTGCTTACTCTGAATTGTTGGGTTTGATAGTATATAAACTATTAAGTAGCTAGGTTTTCCTTGCCCTCAGTGTAAACTACTTCCCCGTGTTCTTAATTAGTTTGCCTCCAGAAAGTAACATTGCCAACAAGGGAAACAGAAGTCAAGGTGTGGAAACAAGGGAGATTTCAATTACTTTATTTTGCTGTAAGTAATAACTCAGCATCTGTGGATTCAGGAGCATCAGGGCTGTAAATCCACATAAAGCTGAATGTTATGAATGGAAACTGTCTGGTCTTTCCCGATCTCCCATCTATTCCTGTCCCCACATTCAGATATGCTCCACACACAGCAATTCATCCTCTCTCACCGCTTTGCTTTCTGCAAACAGCTGCTCAGGCTGTCCACGCTGACAGGTTATTAGTGGGCAGTTATTTTTTTGAGGACTGAGCACACAGGAGTGGCAGTGCTATAAAAGCTCTGCAGAGCTCTGCGAACCGATCTGGGCAGAGCTCTGTCCCGATTTGTGGTGCTTCCTGTCAGCAAAGATTGTCTTGAAAGCTCTGGACCTTGCTGCTCACCTGCAGTGGTCCTGTTTGAGCACGTTCTCAGATTTTCAAGCAGCTCAGTCAACAGCATCAGCTGCACAGCTATTGTTATTCTAGTACTGGTCTTTTCACCATCACCCTCATAAACCAGTATGACTACAGCCTACCATCCTTGCACATGTGGGACAACTATTAAAGGTGTGAAGCCATTTCTCTTACAGGAATAAGCCTTAACTGTAAGAGTACCTTCCTAATTCTAGGCTTGTGCATATACTAGGAGACCGCACAAATTTAGCAGTTACTATGGATGTAGCACCATTTATTGCAAGGAGATGTGGCTTTAATCCTTAACAACGGTGTTATTTTATGATTTGATTAATGCAGTCCTTCCCATCATTCAGCTAATTCATCTCCAAAGACACCTCCTACCATTCCAGCTGTGAGCAACTCTGCACTTCTGAGAGATTTTTCTTTGGGAATATATTTCTATGATTCTCTAGTTTTCTATTCTAAAAAAGTACTGGCGAACTTGATGATATTAAATATTTTCTTCAAATCCTTCCAAACTAGCCAACTTTCTCTTCTAATGTTCCCCACCCCGTAAATCAAGATTACTGAACTATTAGTGTCTCACTAGCAGCTTTTTGTATCTAATCAGTTAGCTTCTCCACCTTCTGCGTGTGTGGGATGATTACACTGAGCCGTGTTCATGGAATCCCAGATTATCATCTTGACAGCAATTACAAGATCACAAGAACTGAACTGCCACAGAAATGACTGGAGGATGAAGGCGCAGATTACAATGGAGAAAGGGTAAGTTCTGTCTTCTTTTCCTTTGCTGTCAGACAGTTCTCCCGGATTTCCATATGTTTCCTTTTACTGCTGTATTACTGCCCAAGAGCCCAGACAGGAGCAACTGCATCTGTGTTGCCAGCTGCTCTGCGGACACATAGACAAAGTATTCCCGCTGCGTCGCGTAGTGTTCCATGTCACACGTTTTCAGCTTGGGCCCATGAACTACTTTTAAGGGGTTGGCAGATGAGACTAAAGTAGATCTGTCTTACAGCAATTTTGTACCTTCACTGGGAAATCTGGATGAATCTGCAAGCCCAAAGAAGGCTGGAGATCACAGGAAAAGATGAACAGGACGTGCTCCTCATAAGAGCACTTTTTCCAAGTCTGTCCTACATTTATCTCACCGAAGGGCTAAAAAGGGCCAGTTACACAGGACAGGAAGCCATCTGGATCCTGCAGCCTGATCTCTGCCCTGGAGACTTTCCCCAGCAGGACTCGTTTCTGATCACCCTCAGCACTAAGACAGGTCTAAGAAACCTTTATCCTCCTTCCGGCTCTCTTGGGAGCCAACACCACCTCTTTCAGAGGCTTTGAAAAGTTAATGGCTTGATCTCCACCGTCACCTATAAACCATACCAAATTACACCAGCGGCAAATTTGGCAGACCTGACTTTAAAATACAGGGCTAATTCTTCTCTACAGTGTTCAAATCCAAAAAAAAAAACCAGCCCGGTGAAGACAGAGAGAAGTGCAGCTACTGATAGAAAAAGAAGCCTCTTCCCAGACTTTACAATTTGTTTATTACCATCCCTTCTGAACATTAAAAAGTAGCAAAATAAGGTTGTTGCAGTGGTACCCTGTGTGTTCCTGACAGGTAAACAGAACAAAAATACAGGAGTCAGATATCAAGGCCATTATGACGATAGCTAATTTTGCCATAACGTTATTAGAATTTGAACTACAGGTAAGCTAGGCAGGGGCTGCATGCCTATCGAGCTATCAATGCTAATTTTCTTCTTTGCTACATGTAAGTGGTAGAGGGAGAAAGGAAGCGAGAGAAAAGAAGAGTCTCTTCAGCGCTGTATTCAAATCGCTGGATTGTTCAACAAAACATTCTTTTCCAGGATTTAAATTCTCCCTTTGATGAGCACCTAGTGACTCAGTGGGATTTGCTAAGCTTCCATTTGAAGCTAGAGAAAAGTAATCTTGCTCCTTATTTCTTCCCCCTCCCTATGCTACACCCCTCTAATCATGGTAAATATATCTAAACATGCCTGATTAAACCAGACAGACAATGTGCCCCTAATCTGAACTGATCAGTGCTCTGGAGATGCCAAAGTGAACCTGCTGTCTCTCTATCAGACAGAGCAATAAGGGGTCTGCAATGCAGCTCCATTAGCTGCTTCCCACAGGATGAATTTTCCCCGACTGCTCCTAAAGAGCAGACACTTGAGGAATGCCACCTGATGGGAAGTTGCTTCGAACGGTCTCCTTTGGCAGAATTGTTGAGCTGCTCCTTCTTGAGCCCTCCAGACAAACAACTGAAGTATGAAAAATGCAGCCACTTCCTTCTATGCTACTTTTTAAAAAAATCTCCTCATACCTTATCTAGCTAACTGCCTCTCAATTTTTCTCATCTTTTCTTGGTAAGCTTCAGTGCTGGCTGATATGTGTCGTACTGCAAAAATGTGTGGTTATCAGAATAACAATCCTTTTCCCGCTCTGCATGAGCATATGTACGCAAGGGATCTGCTTCTTGTGCGCAGGTGGAGCTTGTGCTTCGTGGATTCACAGAATTTACGGCTGTGACAGACCACTGTATCGGTACACCACATCAATATATCAACATACCACGTGCATCGAGCATATTTGCACTAATATTTGGTATACAAGTGTAAGAATGTACACCTCTGAGTTTGTTCTGGAATCTAGGCACCTGTACGTACACCTGCTTTCATGTGGGTGTAGCCCTCTATGATCTTTATCCTACTCTTTTTTTACTCAGGTACTTTTACTCAGAGTACTCTTTTTTTACTCAGGTAAAAGCCTGCATTCCAGAGAGATCAAGGCAGAGTCGGACTCTGCTTGGGCTCTCTGAAACCCTGGAACTACTTATCCTGAATCTGGTCTTTGATGTAATTACAAGTATCTTCAAATCCTCTCTGAATCCCACCAGCTGCAAACAGCTCCAGACAACCATCCCGCTAGCAGCAAGTTGGATGGAAAATGACAATTCTCAAATTGACCATACAGGAGGCTGGGATGAGGAACGATGTTACATTTCAGACCTCTTTCCTCTTAGGATGGACTTTCCAAAAGTCACTTCAAAAGCAATAGAATCAAATCAGAATAAGACTTGGCTTGATACTATGAGACTTGATTAAAACCAACCAACCACAGACCAAAAAAACCCTCACCTACAATTTGACTGAGATACTCCAAGGGGCTTTCCTTGGTTTTGGGTATCTACATATGGGAAAGAATATTCAAGATTCATTATTTCCAGCTTTGACTGCCAGAGAGAAATTCCAAAAAAATGTATGGTATCCAATACACTGTTCTATAAATCTGAGCTCTTGTACTTTAACTATGAGCTGAACAATTCTGGTGTTCATGCAGGTCTGCATACAAATACACACTGGCTGTGCGTGTGAATGATAAATTCCCTTTGTCTATGCGTGATCAAGCATTTCACAATATGAAATGAAAATCTAGAAAATAAATCTGTAAATATTTAGGTTGAAGTAGGAGTAAGTTCACTTTATGTCTTTGGCTCATTTCCGCAGCAGTTAAGAAACTCCTCTTTTCATCTATAAGAGCTGAAGAATGCAACAGAAGGCTCTGATTTCTTTATTTCTGGGCATAGCCAACCTAGGGAATTCATTACATTAAGGTATTAATCCAATCAGGTAAAACCAGTTTTTAATCTTATGTTGGACCCTACTGTATATCAATACATTTGAGTGGGATATGTGAACAAAATGCTATGAAAATCTGCTCGTATATACTGCTGGGTACGTAATATTATGTTTCAAATCAGCTACAGCATGCTTCCTTGATCAGACCAGCTGATAATTTTTTTTTTTGTAAAAAGGGAAGAAGACCCTTTATTTGCAGATAATTGTGCAAAATCTGGAACTCTAGTACTAAAATCATGTTGTGTGATATGATTTTGCACTAAAGCGGAACTACAGTTAGCTCGGTAAGAAAAGGCAATATTTCTTTGCCCTTTTAACCATAAGTGTATTTTTGTACAAAATCAAATCTGACTGCACAAGTTGTGTTTTTTTCACTGAAAATTTTGTCTCACCTCTTTTCACTTGTGTATTTTTCTTCTCCCCTTTTATGAAGAATGAAATATAAAAGTCTAGTTCAACATACATTTAAGATATGATAATCTAAACAAACATAGGAAACCTGACAATTAGGTTCTCGGTGCCCTCTTGGACATGTTAGACATAATTTCAGGTCACAGACACCTTTGTTCTGAGAAGGAGATCTGACGCTTTATATACAAAGCTTCACATTTAAGTAAGGACACAGAAATTGAAAAGCTGCTACTGGTATCTGCCATGTGACATAATGATCACTGCTGTGGTACCTTCATTGCTTAATGTCACCAGTTGCATATTTACCTTCTGAACCTCTGTGTTGCATTAATTTTTTTTTTTTTCTGCTTAATGGATCTTCATGGCTCAACTTCCATTTAAACACAGAACCCCCTTTACAAGGCCTAAGTGCTACAAAACAGCCTTTCTATAAATTAAATGCGTCTGCATTCGGGAATGCTTCTGAAAGAGTTTTAAAAGCAATCAATTACAGTAATTCATACATTTAAAAATGCAACTCCAACAGTCAATCCAACTTTTCTGCTCATTATAAGGTGAATGCGAATGCCAGCTTGTTACTATTCCTGGGGTTTATCTCTGCACAGCAATCCTACCATTTCAAGTGGAAGTGTGGAACATATTTCATGTTTGTCTGTGCATTTTTTAGTTCACTTGGATTACGATACCTTTGAAATTAAAGTGCAGGAGCAGTTCCTGAATGATTTAGCATGTAGACATTTTCACTCTGAAGCAGGAACAACTTATTCTTGTTTATCTTAATCCAAAATTGAGTTATATCAAATCGGAATATGTTCTCATCATCTGGAATAAAAATACCCAGGTCGTACCCTGAGGTAGGAACATCGGTTACTGAACTGACTGACTAAGACTTAACCGAGCATGTGAAGTTCCCTATAGGTAGATCAGCCTTGACATCCTACGTTTCCCGTTCCTACAGCGTGGGCACCTTCGTGGCAGTGAGGCCAACTGGAACCTGACGCCGCAACCCCTCTGCACCCTGCAAAAACGATCACGGTCCCTCTCCCTCAGGGAGCGAGTGATCTCTTGCTGCTCTGCAGCGGGGAACCGCACAGCCTTCAGACGATTCAATAGATTGCATGTGGCAAGACGGGAACACTGCGCCAAGGGTGTGAATGAGTCATTCGACATTTCAGGTTGACTGAAGTCATTCTGCTACATTTATTTCTGATCTTGCTGCGCTATCCACATTTGCATGTTAAGCAGGATGGGAAGAAAGAGATTTAGATTATTTGCTGCGATACACACGTGGAAAGCAGCAGACTCTGCATGCGTGTGAGAACATGGGATTACACGCATGACTGGGTGAACGCAGCGTCACGTGAAGTGCCTCTCCTGCCCTCACACAGGACCAGTCGTTCTGCACGCAAGTCTGAACACATCTGAGCAAAATATATTTGAAGATGTATGTCTCTAGGGATCTGATTACAAATGAAAGATGCCCATTTGCAGTATGCCTCAGTGGAGGAATGGAGGCCCCATGAGCATATGCGTTGTGTTCTCTTTGGCAAATACAAATCAGAGCAACTGTGAGCGAGTGGTCTGCATACACTTGGAGGGCAGGTACATGTGGTGTTGTGTGTATGTGGGTGGCAAGGAGCAACCATGAGCAGGTGTCACCTGAAGCTGGAATTTATACATGAGCCAAACATCATCAGCTGTGAACCACTTACTTAAAGATTTCCATGGAAAGAGTACTCAAATTGTGATCTGGCTTAACATTAATGCTGCTTCACTTCTGGTCATAACTCCACTTTAAAGTGCAAGTTTGCAGAGAGTCTGACTTCTTATAGCTCACAAAGTCTGTTTTATCCATGCATATTTAGCAATTTTAAACACTGAGCTATTTTAAAGTGTACACCTCTGAGATGTAGGAGCCTCAGTTCAAGTGCTTGGATTTGAAATTCTGGACAAAGACACTGAGTTAGTTCTCACTGCAGAAAAATCCTGCTGTCAGTATGGAGACAAAGATCCTGATGAAATGGTACACGGGAAATATTTTCAAGGGTGAAGAGTCAAACATAAAAGATACTTCATGAGACACTCAAGGCTATGTCACAAGGACTCAGTGCCTTAAAATGAAGGTGGAGAATCTCATTGTGAACATAGAATCAGTGGGCCACCACATGAACTAATTCTTGAGGAGATGAAATATCACTTGGATGGGGCGAGCAGAGCTCTGATATCTCACCTCAAGCTAAAACCAGTCAGGTTTGGTTTTGCACAGAGCAAATGATATATCTGCATCCAGAGCAACAGCGTTGCAGCATGTCGCATAGGTAAAAGGCACTGCAGAGATCTGTGTTATTATTTTTATTTTTTTGGTAATGTCCAAATTATTATGTCCTTTAAATTATTGGGATTTGCTTAAAGCACTGCAGATCCTCCCCCCACCCCCCCGTCTCTATTCTGCAGGTGACTCATACTCAATTAACCTTCGAGAGTGAATGCAAGATGGACATTGTCTTTCTCAAGTTTCAGTCATTATTGCATAGTGCCACAGTTTGCATACAAACCACTGAATGGTGGTACTTAAATCTCAAAGTAAAATTGCTTTAATGGAAACAAAAGTGCCCATTCGCAACATTTATATTCATATTAAGTTTCATGTGCTTCATTATCTCAAAGCCCAAACACTGAGCCTAGCCTAGGCAGATTCTTTCCTATTAAATAGAGAACTGAGCGCAGTTCTAGTTTGAAAAGTTTAGAGAAAATGTATTCTTACATTTCTTTGGTTGGCAGCCGCAGGCATATTATTGCAATTCGGACTTACACATTGTGCTTGCACTGGCTTTGTACAGAGGATAAAAAGGAATGAGATGGAAATCCAATTTTTATTAGTGAGTCTACTCCAAGGCACTTACTGAGGTACGTAAAGGTCTAGCAGCCATTGGAACTGATGAGGAAATGATGGGAGACTCCACACAAAAGGACTCTGTATAGCCTGTAAGGGTCTTGAGTAGCAGTAGTTGTGTGGACACTCTGGATGTGCTGAGTACTGTAGCATAGGTAATCAGGGCAGAGGCACAACATGATCTACAACAGCTACAATGATCTACAACAGCTACAATGATCTACAACAGCTACAATGATCTACAACAGCTACAAACCAGTTGAGAGATCCCACGAGTATTGGCTTTGGTTGGTCCCACCAGCTCACTTAATGGTGAGAGCACAATTGTTTTACCTTGACTTTGTTCTCAGGCTGAGAAATTAAAGTGTATATATTTAAAGAAGCCAGCTGTTCAATCCAACATTTCATTACAGTCTATGAGGGGAGGACAATATGTTATTTCTTCTGCAACACAATAAAACATCATGCACACTTGTTCCTACGGTTATGCTCCAGAATACACTGTGCTGCTGGCAGTGTTGTCATCTAAGAATCGTGTCATATCCAAGAGTTGAAAATGAAAAAAAAAAAAATAAAAAATAAAACCACTAGGGAATTGATATCATATTGACAGTCTGTTTCATTGCTTATTGTGTTCCTATGTTACATCCCCTTTCCATGCTTTTCCTATTCACAATGCAAACCACTAGAAGGAAATGGTATTCTTCATTTAATAAAAAACAATGGGTCACAGCTGTTTATGGAATCAGACATAATTATATTAAAAGAGATCTGTGAAGATCACCCAGTTCAAGCCCCTGTTCACAGCAGGGTTAACTTTGAAATGATACAAGATGAGAATGTAACCTGATTTTTCTACACCAACTACTCCAATGGAACACCAGTCTCATTCAGGCAATGATATAAATTATGTGCGTGTCTACATCAAAGACATACGGAAAATCATTTAGGTAGAAGATCTGCATTAAATAATTTGAGATTTCCTTTCAATAAGCATTCATAGGATGACACTGACTTCAGTACTAGCCTCCCATTATACAGCTGCATATCATCAAAACACACATTAAAATGAGGCTGGCTCCTGACTTCTGTGTGCTTAATATCCTCATTATGTAACTTTTAAAAAATGATTATTCATAGATGGAATTCAGAAAAAAGGGCAAAAGAGGAATGAAAGAGAAAATTCCAGAATAGTAAGAAAAAACTATTTGGTTAGAAGCTGTGGAAAAAAATTACCAGGCTAGACACTGCAAAACACTGCACATCATGCAGCCTTCAAGATGCTCCTCTTCCACATACCTTAGAAAGTCTGCAGAAGAAAGTTTTGAGAGCTGCAGACTGTAGGAACCGTGCAGCTCACACCCTTCAAGCTACATCATGAATGTGGTGAGGGCTCTGCAGTGAGAAACCTGCCAATGGCAAGGATTACTTGTCACAAGACTTCAAGGAGGCCCATGCGCTGCTACAAAGAGATTTAACCCATCAAAACAGGGCTTAGTGTGACTACTTCCATGGTGAATAGGGTGAACTTAACCCAAATTGCATACATCTAAAAAACATTTTCAACACGGCAATTCTGCTTCCATATGAAAAAACCAAAACCCTATGCTGCCTGCACTTCCAGTTTCTATCATGTTCTCTATCAGTTTCTTCTATCTACTTTACTTGCTACCAATTTTAAGGAACTGCAATGTTCAGATTCATTACATATCTTGCAATATTTGATTATGGTAGGCTGTCTGCCTCTTTTGTCTTGAATATGAAACTTTCTTTTGAGGTAAGCTTTAAAAAGAAAAAAAAAAAAAAGGTTATATTTAACGAAGCTATCATGTTTGTAAAAGAAGCTAATCCCCAAAGGCATTCACTGAATTCTGAGATACCACTTTCTTGGTTGCTCTGTCTGGAAGTAGTTGGACTTTGCTCATCTCTGCAGCTGGTGATGGGAAGAGGTAGATGTTCTGCCCTTACAAACAAAGCTCAAGTCAATTAGGCATCTGGCATTGCATAGCAGAAGCTGATGCATTCAAAATCACCCCTTGTCATGCCAGGATTGTTTAGACTGAACAGGGGAACAACTTTTCAAAAGAACATCCTGCTCAAAAGCAAAAAAAGAAACCCAAAAAAACATTGCAAACAAAAAAGTAAACCTAAACATAGCAAACAAACTGTTCAAACCAGCAGTAAATCATTAGGAAAATAGCCACTATTCACCCCAAGAGATTCCCAACACATTTCACAATTCATTAATTAAATTTAGACTCACTTTGTATTTCTGGTATCCTGATAGGCTTCATCGGAGAGGGATGCAGGAGCATTGGGCCACACACTGCTGTGGTTTCCCCCGGGTGTGTTATAAAGGATTACAGCTGTTCCTTTGGCTTCTCTTGCTAAAACTAACCAGCACTTTAATTAAGAAGCCATATTATGAGCTCTTTTTTTTTTTTTGCCACAGTTTCTGGAGATTAACACTACTCTGGACATTTCTGGTATGGGTTACCTGAGCTGCTAAGCCCGAATGTTAAAATATGATGACTGTGTCCTTTAACCCCAGCTTTACTCTGGAAGGTGTCTCCAGTTGGGCTGCTGCTTTCCCTGATTTTGTATCTATCCCTTCACCTAACAATGAAATCCATCCTCCAGTGCTTTTCAGCAGTGCACAGCAGGTCAGAAGCAGAAGCAAAAACTGCCCAATTAAAATCAAAATGTCAGATGCGCAGAAGGCAAACTGAAATCTGCCTGGGCAATCAGGGCAAACACCTTTACACTTATGCAATTAGCTGAAGGATAATTGATGACCACAGGCAATCAACCTGCAGTTGTTGGGGTCTCATGTGCAAGAAATGTGGTAGGGCATGTAATTTAGTATTGACTTGGAGGAAAGGGTTTGATTCTCTCTGAGTTACTTACACTGTCTCCTGAAGTGCTGATTTCCTTAAAAATCTCCCCTAAATTATCAGATGAAATAACAAGGTGCTTAGAAGACTCAAAGCAGAGGCTACAACTGTGCTACCATTCCCAGTGTCTCTGTAGGTTACATTATACAAAGAACAGTAAAAGCTCTTTATCTGTCTGCAGAGAGGAAAGGAATCCTTCATCTGACAGCGGCACCCCTGATGATTTATTACAGCTAGACAGTAATAATACAGGTAAAAGCAGGTGTGGTGAGTGCTGAGGCAGTACGAAAAAGATAGAAATCAAACCAGAAAGAGAAAGACTATCCAAAGAACTGTCCTGAAAAAACTGCCCTGGTACAACAATATTGGGAGAGCTCCTCATTCAAACAAGCCCTTCATCTTTTCTCCCTTTTACTTCTTACTCCTCATTTAGCTTTCTCTTTAGAATGAGGTCTGGGTTTTCTTCTGCTGTGACTTTGCCTACTCCTGAAGAACTGTTGTTTAAGTGTTTTTTTGTGGTCTTTTTTTTTTTTTTTTTTTTTTTTGGTTGGTGTTTTTTTGGTCTTCATTGGTTTATGAGTTTTTTTTAATCAAGACAGCTGCTGCATAGTAAGTTCCCAATGGAATTACTAAGTTGATGCACTGGTTTGAGGTACCTTCCAGGCAGGTGTATTATATTTACCTCAGATAGTCACATTGCCATAAAATCACATGTACTTTCTTTTTGCTGAGATTCCACACTCAGGAACATACCTGGAGTAAATCACTTGAATATTAAAGCACTGCTTGTTTTTTGGCAATAAAGACATGACTTCTGTTAGTGCAAAGCATCCAGTGTCAACACGGTCTGAAAGCCAGCTGAAGCCTTTCTGTAAAAAAAACTAATTAATAAAAAAGCTCAGGATCCTTAAACAGCTGACCCTCATAAGCCCTGGAGATTTGGGAAAATATTTCTAAACCCATTCTGTAGTTGCAGTTATTAATGAATGATTAATTTTTATAGACATCACCTTGTGGTTGCCTCAACCCTGTTTCCCACAGTAACCTCAACAGTCCAGATGAGCAAATCGGAACAGTGTTGAAAAACAGATAAAAAATCAGAATAAAATTAATTAGTATAGCATGGAGGCACTTGTCATATCTGTGTACTTACAATTGATTTGAGTTTTGCATTTAAAATAAGGATTCAGTGGTTTGGCTATGGTGTACATTAAGAATTATAACATTAACTGTAAAGGCACATAATGAATTCCCTGAGAAGTTACAAGTAAACCTATTAACTAGTTTATTAGGTAAAAATATTCTTAAGTATGGGTTCCTTAAGAAACTCAACACTTAGGGTTTGATCTTTTGTGTTTTTCTATAGCCTCAATAATGAATTAATCCAGATTTTCGTTCGACTTAAAGATCCTCTATGATACTTCTTATGAAAAACCTACCCTTCAAAAAACCCCTGGTGTTTAATTTATTTCTTCACACCGTGATTCTTGGTAGACAGCAGAGCTTCCACCATTTTTCAACAGAGGCACTTGGCTTCTCTTCTGCTGGAAGCAGAGGGAAGCAGCTGCTGCTCTGAATGATGAAACTCTAACTGTGAGCAGCAGTATTGGCCCCACTGAGAACTGTATTGTTGTGATATCGTGGGAAAGGGAAAATATTTTCTTGAACATCATTTAAAGCTAATCTGACAACACAAACAGTTCAGAAGCTTTGATTATTGAATGGGCTCATTACAGCAAAAGGAGAAGACAGCATTAAAAGCATTTAGGCATGTGGTACAGGTGTAATTACCTAGGATACAGGAGACAGCAATATACGCTACATCAAATCAGTAGGCAAAGGATGCAACATGTACATGGCCCCCGCTGAAGGTAATGACATGATTATGACACCTATATAATTTTCAGCAATGTAATATTGCATGTCTATTCATCCCCATCTACTAAGAATGTCAAAGTACTTGATGACTTCGATGAATTAAGATTCACCTTCTGCTCAAGCTGGGAAAGTATTTTCAGACTAGATTCAGTTCTCTTCAGCAAGAGAGTAGATCAGGAGAATTTTTGTTGGGTTTGATGGATTTAATCTCAGAGATCTGTTACACTATTAGGATTACCAAGAAAGGAGAATCCAAGCACATAATGCCTCAATGATGGCATTATTTCTGTCTGTTGGTGTAATGACAGTACAGTTTGAAACAGAATCACAGAATCACCTAGGTTGGAAGGGACATTTTAAGATCACCTAGTCGAACCAATGGGGGAAAAAAAATAGTAAAAAAATAAATCCAAAAATCCCAACATCCATAAACAACACACCACACCACCCAACACTAAGCCATATCCTTGAGCACCAAGTCAACTTCTCTCTTGAATACCTCCAGGGATGGTGCCTCAACCACCTCCCTGGGCAGCCCATTCCAATACCTGACAACCCCTTGAGTAAAGAAATATTTCCTAATATCTAACCTGAACTTCCCCTGGCGCAACTTGAAGCCATTACCCCTTGTCCTATCATCTGTAACTTGGGAGAAGAGACCTGATGATACAACCTGAAACTGTAAACTAATCACCCCGTTAGAGTTGGAAAGCCCTTGTTCCATCTCCGCGTAGAGCTCCACACGCTTGGTTGACACAGAGTGAGAACACCTTTCTCAGAGTCCCTATGGTTTGACCATTATCTTTGGGCAGCGCACTGGTGACAAACCAAGTCTCTGATCTAGTGCAGCAAATCCCACGTACAGTCAGCCTGACAGAAAGCCTCCAGTATCTTATCTCTATATGCTATACACTTCTGAATGAAAAACAATTACCAGGGCACGTTCATGCACAGAAATTATTTTAGAAACTTGCCCACATCCTAAAATAATCCCCATTTAGATTGCAGGGTTATGGAGTCTTTCTCCTGTGCCAGAACTCAGCCATATCTTGGAGAGGGTATGACCTGAAAAACTGACATTATTTATGTAGCTAGTTTTTTAAAAATAAAAATGGAATGCCAGAGCTCTGTGGGTTAAAGTTTCTACTCTTAAGGAATACTTGTGGATTTGTCATGATAAGATAATTTAAAAAAAAAAAGGGGGAAACTAGAAAGGAAGGTCTAGAGAATGCAAGGAATACAGTCAGATCCTCAGGGAAAAGAATGGCATGTAATTAGTACTGTACAATAAAGCCATATATAAGAAAGGTTATCCAGTCAGGGAGAGGGAGGAAGGATGGAACTAGGAGCTCCAAGAGAGGGGAAAAAAGAGTTTCAGCATATATTGGTGTATACTGTTCATTTAGGCATTCCAGTCATTTTTTTCATCTCATAATATTTTGCAGTACTGACTTGTGATCTTAGTGTCAGGATAATGTGTCCATTCTCAGCAAGCTATCTCCTCACAGATTAGTCTTTCCTGCTTAGATGTTATTTAAATGGTACTTTAACACAATTCTCTAATCAGCAGAACAATTAAAAAAAATGTAAGGCTACAGGAAGAACTTTCCAAGATAACTTTTTTTTTTTAAACTCATCTATTTGAAATCATTCTAGAAACAGCATTTACAGCAACTATGCTTCAGAAACAGAGTTCTGGGCTAAAGCTAAAAGAAAAATAAGATGCCCTTCTTCTTACCCGGATTACCCAGCTGGCTAAGCCTAAGAGCTGTGGATGGTACTGACCAAACTTCAGAAGCATCCAAGTAAAATCGTCTAGAATGGCTGTATCATGGGAATCAGTTTGTACCTTGAAGCATGAAGACATACACTTTTAGCCTAGCTAATATCACTCCATATTCTGCACATGTTTGTGCAAGTCTCTCCCACCTTCTCTTTTAAAAAAGTGCTTATTGGAAATTGTATTTAAAATTGAACTGTCACTATAAAATGCAGAAACTAGGCAGCCTTGCCCAGTAATGAAGAAACAAGATCAAGAATCCAGTTTCTAAGCTCAGCTCAAGTTTGCCGTGCATCCCCAGGCAAGCCACTTCACCTCTCTGTACGGTAGGATACATCTATAAAAGTAGGGTACATCTAAAAAGTACAGTGTAGTCATACATGGAGATAAGCAAATGGAACAGGGTATGGAAAGCCATAAAGCTGCATTCTTGGAAGGCCAGTTCACTTTTGCAGATTGCCAAGTTAGTTGAGTTACTACGTCTACAGTGCCTCTGTCATCTCAGTGTCGTTACATTCATATATGTGGGCCTGATTCAGTTATAAATTAAATATAGAACTTAATCAAATATTATGTATTTGATTTGATATAATATATAATATTATATATAATAATACATTATATGCATCAATATGTAATAATTATAAATTACAGTTCTATTATTTATAAATTATAAATGATAAAATTATACTAAGCTATACATTATATATAAATATATAATGAAATATATTAAAATTAGAAATTTAAATATAAATAAATGTATAGAAATATAAATATAGAAATAATAGAAATTAAAGTTATACATGAGCATTCATGCTCACCTATCTTAAAGGCAAGTGGGAAAAAGGCCCATCAATAGGCAAAAATGTGTGTTGATATTAAGATGA